>JARHVA010004200.1:147500-177500 GCA_037957365.1 Torreya grandis
AGTAGAATTTTAATGTCATTGCTTGCTATTAATAGAGATAGAACAAAATAAGGACAAAAAAAGACAAACCAAATTTTGGCTACAAAAGTGTAAATTGAAATACATAAAATCTCATCAGGATTATATCAAAATTTAACTCTCAACCCCAAGTTTTTTGAACTTGTAGTAAAAAACAAAAAAAAATGACAAGTATGATAAAAGCCCCAAATCTAGACAAAATTGAAAAATAAGTAAACCCCAATTAAAAGAAAAGTACATTGAAACTCAAAATGCATTCAGTCTTGTTGTAATGAATAAAATTGATTTTATTTTAAATTAATTTCAAAACACAAACCAGACAAAATATTATTGATTTCCTTCATTAATTAAATTTAAATGCACAAAGTGTATAAGGAATACTCAATCATGGTAAATTTTAAATAGTGCAGAGATTTTTGAAACATTTGGTTGACCAGGGCATCCTTCCAGTTGATAAGATCATAACATTATTCTCTACAGTTTGATCAACAAGAATTACATAACAAAAACATATGTTTGTTGGTTTTTTAGACACATAGTTTTGTTTCCATGTTGCTGCCTAAAATGGCATAGGTGGCATTTGCTCGAGGTCCTAGCAGGTAATAAAATCCCTAAGTGTAACTAACGTTTTAGGTTATTTTTAAAATAAAACTTTTTAAATAGTGCACATTTTTAATCCATGAACATTGAATAATTTGAATTCATAGAACATTTTATTGGACAAACCCTATTGAATAAATTTGAAAATTAACACTAACTATGAAAATAGTTAAATATTATCAAACTTTACTAAACAATTTCAAATATTAGGCAAGAGTACATTCTTATTAGTTTCCAATGATGGATGGCTTGGCCTTGTCTGCCTCCATGGGTTCTACTTTCATGGATGCCATTTTTGCATTCTGTAATTGACTAGGTGGCTTGTTTTACCATGCTACTACTCCATATACAACTAGCCCCCTTGGCTTCTTGTAGGCTTGAATGTCTCCCACAGCTGCCAACATCAAACAACCTATCCTATTCATCATTTGGGTGCCACACTATTGATATATATCAAGAATATGTTGTGGTTCACATGGAAGAGAAAATGTAAGAGAAGACAAGCATTCTAGTTGTAGTTAAACTCCACCTGCACCTGTAGACACATCCCCCTGTCACATGTGGTAAAGATCAATAATGTTTATACTATTGGTAGAGGAACCTGTGGAGGGGAAAAAAAAAAAAAAAAAAACCCTTTCATTGGCATCCTGTCAAAGACCTTATTCCCTCTTTAACAGTAACTAGTAAAACAATAAAATATTAATATATTTCCACAAATATTGCGATATGATTTACATTTTTTCCGAACAACATAATTTCATTGGCTCCCACTAGCAAGCAGGGTAAAATAATAGCCTTTGGTGAAACATATAGTACCGAGTAAGTACTAATAATTATACACGCATTTTCCCATAGTTGAAAATTCATATGATCTCAACATCTCCTAGATAAGGAGATAAGGTAATTATCATAGGTAGGTTACGTAAGGTAATCAATTTTAAAATTCAAATTAAAATCTAAGGAAAAATCCCAACATTACACCATTACTATTGAGTTGTTTCATGATTTCCTCATATCATAGTTATGGAAACTGATAATCTTATTTTGAAATATTATCCAATTGAATAGTACTTTGCCAAGAATGGATCCCTGAAACTCGTAAATGTTGGGATCCGAATGGCATGTACAACGGCAAAAGTTTACACGTGTCAGTCTTACATAAGCAAACACTTTCATATAGCTTGTCATCAAGAATATAACCCTACCGTGAGATAAATTAAAATGTACATGCTTTTCTTAATGATGGCATTGCCTTCATGAAGGGTTAGAATGTGTTTAACAATGACCAAGTGAAAAATATTTGTAATTATCCTTGCGTACTAAACTTTCGTAAATGTCAGATATAGAAAGAGAGACAATAAAATATTCACGTGTTTAATTATCAGAGATGAAATCTTTGATACAAAGTTTCTACATTCAATCAAATAATTTTTAACGCTAAGGTACCCCTCTTAAATCTAAGATTAGAGAGATTGATATGAATACTATTATCAAATGGTTTTTTTTTAAAGGAATTCCAGAGTCATGATTATGATCAATTAGATGTTTCGTACCTTATTAGATTTAAAAAACATAAATACATACGGACGTAAAACGAGATGTTTCAGATATGGCAAGGTTGGAATATTAGAAAATGGTAGATCATCGCTGTGAAGTATTCATGACCAACTTAAAATGACATAGCAAGCCGAATTATTTCAAGTAAAGAATCTATAAATCCTCTAAAGCATCTGGGGATGTCACTGTCACATTTATAGGTACTTTAAGTACGTTTTAAATGCAATTATCAGCAGTATCTGTAACGATGTTCTGCAGAGATTTGCACTTCGTTGTAAAATCATACGATCTCAGCGAATCAAATCATCAGGAAATGGAAGAAACGAGACGGCTTCATTGGTTCCTCCCTCGTTAATTCCCTTCTCAACAGAGGCTTTTCTGTCCATGCAACTATTCTTCCTGCTCCTGATAACTTATTTAATAGCTATTGATTTGAATATCACTATTTAATTTTGATATATTCAATTTAAACACTGAATGCATTCTTTCTCAAATCGAATTGAAAATAATCACAGGGAAGGGGGACCTAAACTATCTACAGCGGTTCCCTCGTGCTCATGAAAGGCTTAATCTTCTCCATGCAGATCTGTGCGTGGAGTGCAGTTTTGATTCACCCATTCAGGGCCGCCAAGATGTTTTTCTCGTCGCATCTGTGGTTTTGGAACCCGAAAATCCGGAAGTGAACATTTAACGATTGAGACTTAATTCTTACATATAATTGGTTTTGTTGTGTGTGCAATGTCACCCCTGAATGAACAGGGCGTGATTAACAGTGAACCCACACAGAACAATTTCATAGCAGAAATGGCATGATTTTCCTTCTTTTAATCCAATATGATCATAATATAAATTTTCATGATTTTCCTTATTTTTATATATGTATGTCTTTCTAATATCACAACTATTTCTTCCAACAGACCCTGATTGCGATCCCTGTATAACTTATACTCAGGGAATGCAGAATGCCCTGCATATTAATATGTTTAGAGGAGAGCCAACTGAAGAAAGAAAATCTCTTCCAAGAGAAGATGAGTTGAAAATCTCAACTAGTTTAGAAAAAGAAGCAAATGGGGTAGATGTCAAATACAGTGTTCTATAAAATATGGGAAGATTTCCCCCAAGGCAATTCTATGTAAAATTCACATCTGATGGCCAATTTGTTATGCAACATGACCCAATAGAAATAGTAGGTAGGGGAAAACATAACTCTACAACAGGAAGGCAACTAAACTGGGGTAACTCGGCTTTAATTGAGTTGGAAAAAAATATTGATGAACTTTATGTGAAAAATGCTCAAATGAGAAGTTTTCTAGATCAAAATGTACGAACACTGGTTATGAAACCATTGGCCCAAACACAGGGCCTAGCTCCACTGGTCAATACTAGTGACAGGATTCAAGGTGAGATAAATGCAGCCAAAGCTGCCCTGGTTGAGTTAAATAAAGGTCAAGATAAACAAATGGTAATGTCATATGAAGCCACTAGCATAGTTAAACATCTAGAAGATGTCCTTTCGGAGCAAAAGCTAGACCTCTCTCTTGAGGCTACAAAGCTTGAATAAATAAAAGAAGATTTGAAGAAGCTGATTATGATAAGTACACAAGGCTATGATATGCTTAAAGTAATCCACACAAGAATGGTGGACCTTTTATGTGTTAATACTAGTACACATTTGCAAACTAAAAAAATGGACATTAGGCTTGAGCAAATAGAAAAAGTTGTCATAAAAATAAATGATCAACACAGTGTTAGAGCAGAGGAAACTTAAAAGAAAATTCAAGAACTTCAAGAAAAGGTTGATACCTTGGTAGGATCATCCTCACTTATTTTGACTCAAATACATGAATTTTAGGAAAACATGAAAATATCTTATAAAACAAACCCTCTGAGTATGGTAAAAATATGAGCAGACATCCCTTCTAAGATCATCCCATTAAGACAACCTACTACAAAGCAAGTGTTTGATCATGGTAAACAAATCAAACAATTAAGATCCTTTATAAACATTGAGTCATCAAGCATAAGTGATTTGCTGAATTTTTTTGATGATACCTAAAAAACATTTGAAAGGCTTAATAAAAATACTAAAATTTTCAAAGAAGTTGTTAAGTTGTTTGAAGATATAAAATAGAAAAAGAACATTAAAGAAAATCTCACTGCAAACTGCTATTTCAATGAACTTAGTGAATTATATTGGAACCCTGATAATCTATAAGTCTTAGATCCCTTCGATGCTTTATAGGATTGGACTAAGTCCCTGCTCGCTATCCCAAAAGGTGTGTAAGAGGAAAATGTTGTATTTATTGGTACACCCAGATGGTTGGAAGAAGTATACTCCTCCAACATTGACTCATCAGGGTTGTCTATAGTCATACCTAGGATTAGAGAACCTTTCCCCAAGGAAATTTTGGCAGTGTTGAAGCCCTTGATCAAGATATCCAATGAAATCAAGGAAGATATCCAAATGATCTAACTTAGGTTCCTATACTTCCATATTCACTAAATATTGATGGTTGGTGTGAAGTAGGTAATGATATAAGATATAGAATCTAGAGTCTAATAGAAAGGCTCCACGAATGGGAAGAAACTCAACAACATATATTTGGGAAGGTTGAGGTATAAGGCATGGACCTTATAATTGCTAACCTAGATGGTAGCATAAAAAAATGGTGGTTATCCCATACAAAAGACCAAAGTGTATTCGTAGGATCCATGATAGTTGATTTTGTTGAAGCAATTATCTGTGAGTATGCTAAAGACATGGTTAATGATGATGCTATTGAATACAATAAATTGTTTCAGATGAAGATTTATAACATGAAATACTGGTACAGATTCAAGTGGGATTTTTCTATTTTGGTAAGAAAAATAAAATAGAGTCAAAAGACAAAATCTAAACATATGTTTATTAATGCACTTCCTAGTGAAATCTCAGACAGAGTATTGGCCTACATAGCAACTAAAAAGGAAGCCACAAATGGAGAAATAATCATAGTTGCAAAAATGACCTTAGGTCAAATTATCTAATCTATAAAAGAATATCTTTACAATCAATGTAAGGATAAAGGTGCGGCCAAATTGCTTTAAAAACAAATGAAAACCATTGATAATAGTATTTACAAAAATAGTAGATATATTACACTAGGCTATTATGGTTTTGAGAATTATCATTGTAAATGCCACAAAGAAAAGAGAAGATCCAAAGAATGGAAAACTGGAGGCAAGCCCAAGTATTAGAGGAGGTTCTCTAAAAGAAAAACATATGTTAAGCCAAAATGAACAATCTTAGAAAAACAACCTAAACAATATTATATCTGTGGTCAAGAAGGTCATATAGCTCCTAAGTGCCCAAATAAGAAAAGGTATCCTAAAAAGATGAAAAGGATTAGAAATATACTTCCTAATAAAGAAATGCAAGTTCTTTTTGAATTCAACTCAGATGATGATGTTTATCCAATAGCCATTGAAAATGAAAATCAAGAAAATCAATTTGAAGAACTGTTTTCTTCTGATAATTCTGAGATTGAACTCTACTATTGTAATATGATGTCTGGATTTGATCTAGAAGCCCGAATGCAACATCTAGAATATCTACTCTAGAACTGTAAGCTCTCTCTTCATCTCATCCCTATCTATCAAGATGAGCTTACCTAATTATTTAGCATGCATGGTGACCCTAAGGACAAAACACTGCAATAGGTTGACTTTTATGACAACCCATTATTATATGCACAACAGGAATGGAATAGAAAACAAAAAGCTAAGCCTAAGAATCCAAGCACAAAGAGTTTGATAAAATACCAAAAGCCTCCTATTAAAATCCTCAGATCTATAAAATCAAAAATAGAATCTGATTCTCAAGATATTAATGAATTGATAAAATGTTCTAAAGATTCTATAGAAGAAAACAACCTTGAAGAAGTTCCTCCTAACCAAGGATGTTTCTATGCTAGAGAATAAAAATAAATTATTATCTCAGTAAAAATTATTTGTTCAAACAATGGCTTATTGACCTGAAATTGTTTAATCGATACTGGAGTAAATATGAGTATTGGAAAGCATGGAGCTATCCCAGAGTACCTATGGTAAGATGCGTCATTATATTTTGTTGCTATCAATGGGTCAAGGACTACTATAAATAAAGTTTCTCCTAGGGTACTACTTGAAGCAAATGGCATTAAGGCATATGTAAAATTATGGATGTTCGATAAGATGTCGACATATATTATTTTAGGAATGAACTTCCTAAATCAATTTATGTCTTATACTGTTCACAGAAAACACTTGTCCTTAAGCTTATTTGGTAATGGACACCAAATTCCTATAAAAACTCATGCAACTGTAAGAATCACCACAAGACCCCATGAAGAACAAGACAAAAAACTATAGATGAAGATCTACAGGATAGAACAAGATTTTTTTTTTAAAAAAAAAGATATCTTGAATATTGTCATAACAAAGAACAAGGGATTTTATGATAATTATCTGATAAGGTTTTGGGATAAGTGTAAATATACTATTTCTCTTGATCTAAAAACTAGTATTGATCATACCCGAGGTATCAAATTTAACACTATCCCTTTCTCCCCTTCTCAAGATAAAATAGGAGAAGATGAGATCAAAGAATTATTACCAAAGGATTTGATATCAAAAAATATCACTACTACCTACCTATATTTCAATGAACTTAGTGAATTAGATTGGAACCCTGATAATCTAGAAGACCTAGATTCCTTGGATGCTTCACAAGATTGGACTAAGTCCCTGCTCACCAACTCAAAAGGTGTACAAGAGGAAAAGGTTGTACTTATCAGTACACCTCGAGGCTTGGAAGAAGTATATTCTTCTAACACTGAGTCATCTAGCTTGTCTATAATCACACCTAGAATTAGAGCAACCTTTTCTCAAGGAAATTTTGGTAGTGTTGAAGCCCTTGATTAGGAGATCTAATGAAATCAAAGAAGACGGTCAGATGATCTAACTCAGGTTCCTATACCTCCATATTCACTCAATATTGATGGTTGGTGTGGATTAGGTAATTATATAAGATATAAAATCTAAAGTCAAACTGAAAGTCTCCATGGATGGGAAAAAAATCAACCGCTTGTATTTGGGAAGACTGAGGAAGAAGGCATGGATTTTATAACTACTAACATAGATGGCAGCATAGAAAGATGGTGGTTATCCCTTACAGAAGACCAAAGGGTTGTGACAGGATCCATGGTAGCTGACTTTGCTGAAGCAATTATCCATGAGTATGTTGGAGACATGGTAAACACTGATGCTATTGAATACAATAAATTATTCATGATGAAGCTTTTTAATATGAAATACTGAGATAGATTCAAGTGTGATTTTTCTCTTTTGGCAAGAAAAACAAAACAAATCCAAAAGACTTAAACTAAACACATGTTTATTAATGCACTTCCTAGTAAAATTTTAGATGAAGTATTAGCCTACATAGCAACTATAGAGGAAGCCGCGACTGGAGAAACAACCACAATTGCAAAAATGACCTTAGGTCAAATTATCAGTAAATAGAAGAATATCTTTACAATCAATGTAAGGATAAATTTGTGGCCAAATTGATTAAAAAATAAATGAAAACCATTGATAATAGTCTTTACAAAAATAGTGGATATAGTGCACAAGCTATTATCATTCTGAGAATTCTCATTATAAATGCCATAAAGAAAAGAACATATCCCAAAAATGGAAGAGTGGAGTCAAGCCCAAGTATAAGATGAGGTTCTCTAAAACACAAAATTATGTTAAGCTAAAAAGGACCATCTCAAAAAAATAACCTATAAAATGTTATATATGTGGTAAAGAAGGTCATATAGCTCCTAAGTTCCCAAATAAGAAAAGGTATCCTAAAAATATGAAAAAGATTAGAGCTATACTTCTTAATGAAGAAATGCAAGTTATTTCTAAATTTAGTTCAGATGATGATGTCTATTCAATAACCACTGAAAATGATATTTCTTCTATTGAAAATGAAAATCAAGTAAATCAATTTGAATAACTATCTTCTTCTAATAACTCTAAGACTGAACTATATTATTATAATATGATGTCTAGATTTGATTTAGAATCCCGAATACAACATCTATAATATCTAATCCAGAACTATAAGCTCCCTCTTCATCTCATCCCTATCTATCATGATGAGCTTACCTAATTACACAGTGCATATGGTGACCCTAAAGGCAAAACACTACAATAGGTTGAATTTCATGACAACCCAATGTTAGATGCACAATAGGAATGGAATAGAAAACAAAATGCTAAGCCTAAGAATCCAAGCACAAAAGGCCTGATAAAATACCAAAAGCCTACTGTTGAAATCTTTAAAGCTATAAAATCAAAATAGAATCTGCTTCTCAAGATATTAATGAATTAATAAAATATTTTGAAAGTTCTATAGAATAAAATATATCTGAAGAAGTTCCTCCTAACTAAGGATGTTTCTATGCCAGAGAACAAAAATAAATCATTATCTTAGTAAACATCATTGATTCAAACAATCGCTGATTGACCCAAGATTATTCTACAAAGCATGAAACTATCCCAGAGTACATGTGGCAAGATTCTTCATTAGATTTTGTTTTTGTCAATGGGTCAAGGACTACTATAAATAAAGTTGCTCCTAGGGTACTACTTGAAGCAATTGGCATTAAGGCATATGTAAAATTATGGATGTTTGATAAGATGTTGATAGATATTATTTTAGGAATGAACTTCTTGAATCAATTTATGCCTTATACTATTCACAGTAAACACTTGTCTTTAAGCTTCTTTGGTAATGAACACCAAATTCCTAGGAAAACCCATGTAACTATAAGAATTGACACAAGACCCCATGAAGAATAAGACAAAAAAATTGTAGATGAAGATTTATAGGACAATACAAGATTTTAAAAAGAGAAAAGATATCCTAAATACTATCACAACAAATTTCAAAGGATTTTGTGATAATGATCCTAGAAGGTTTTAGGATAATTGTAAATATAATATTTCTCTTGATGTAAAACTTGGCATTGATCATACCCAAGGTATCAAATTTAACACTATCCCTTTCTTCCCTTCTCAAGTTGAAATAGGAGAAGAAGAAATCAAAGAATTATTATAGAAGGATTTGATACAGAAAAGCCATAGTGAATGGGCTTCTCCTGCATTCTATGTGAAGAAACACTTAGAACAAAAAAGATGGAAAATGAGACTGGTAATAAATTATAAAAAGCTCAATGATTGGCTTATACTTGTCAGACATCCAATTCCTAACAAGACTGTTCTTATCAATAAGTTGAAGGAATGTTGTGTTTTTTCTATGTTTGATTTGAAAAATAGATTTTGGCAAATTGCAGTAGAACCTAAAGATACTTATAAATTTTCATTTGTCTTACCAGTCTTAGATAGACATTATGAGTGGATGGTTATGCCTTTCAGCCTCAAAAATGCTCCCTCTAAATTTTAAAAGAGGATGGATGGAATATTTGGCCATGTTAAGCATTTTTCTATCTATATTGATGATATATTAGTTCTTTCAAAAGATTTAAATAGTCATCTTATGCATTTGAAAGAATTTGTTGATCTTTGTAACCAGAATGGGTTGGTTTTAAGTGATAAGAAAATGGAGATATGCAAAAAAGAGATTATTCATAAAATTAAAACCCTCTATAAAAATTAGGGTAGGGGGCAAGGGGAATACGCCAACAATAAATTCAAAGCATTTTTGGAAGAAAAAGACTTTTATTCTCAAATGGCACTTCTACACATACCAAAACAAAATAGTTTTGTTGAAAAACTAAATCATACACTATCATGGAAATGTTATGATGTATGCTAAATGATTTGGGCTAGACAAAGGCATATTGGGCAGAGGCACTCAAACCTATAGTATATCTACTCAATAGAGTTCCCTTCATAGATCTTGATGGGGTAACACCACAAGAAGCATGGTCAGCGTGAAATCCATCTATAACACATCTTAGATTTTTTAGATGCAAAATAAGTATACACATTCCCAAAAAAGTAAATAACTAAACTTTATATGAAATTAAAAAATTATGTCTTCTCAAGCTATATTGAAGAAGCACTTGTTTATAGACAAATGGATCCAAAGATAAGGACAATCTAAACTAGTAGAGATGTTGAGATCT
This sequence comes from Torreya grandis, assembly GCA_037957365.1. NCBI lineage: Eukaryota > Viridiplantae > Streptophyta > Pinopsida > Cupressales > Taxaceae > Torreya > Torreya grandis. The sequence continues at coordinate 157,838 of JARHVA010004200.1, forward strand.
TTTAGAAGATAGAAGTAGAGGCTCCTTCCACAAGTTCACCTAGTGAATACACCAGTCCCATAAAGAAAATATAAAATGGCAATCCCTTTGATGAAAACAATGATGATGATGATGATGATGATGATGATGATGATGATGATGATGATGATGATGATGATGAGGATGATGATGATGATGATGATGATGATGATGATGATGATGATGATGATGATGATGATGATGATGGTGTAGATCCACCATCAATAGGAAACACTCAATGCATGCCTAAATGGTATATAAAAATGCTAAGATATATGAAACTAAATGGTGTTCCAAACACATATAACACAATATCAAGGATTTATAGTATGTCTCAAAGAGAAGTCAATTCAACCTTAATGATTATAGTTGTTGAATCTATTGATCCCTCTACAATTCAGGAGTATAGTTAGACCCTTGGAAAGATGTCATGGATTCAAAATATAAGTCATTGATGAATAATAAAACATGGTAACTTGTCAACCTTCCACCAAGGAAGAGGCAAATTGGATGCAAGTGGATCTTCAAGTCAAAGTAAAAATAAGATGATAGTCTCAAAAAGCATAAGACAAGCTTGGTTGTAAAGGGGTATACTCATAAACAAGGTATTGGCTATGTGAAGACTTTTTCTCCCATAGGTAAGATCAAAACCATCAGGTTATTCTAACAGAAGATTTTGGTTGGAAAATCCATTAAATTGACATAAAAAGTGTCTTTCTTAAGGGAGACTTATAGGAAGAAGATTACATGACTCAAACATAATGTTTTATCATACTAGGAAAAGATGAAAAAGTTTTTAGAATTGTTATATCATTGTACGGTCTTAAATAGGCTTCCTAAAACCATGGAGTAAAAAGGATTCCATATGCTCTGAATATCTACCTCAAAAAATAAGGGAGAGGTAATGGTAATCATTAGTGTGTATGTCGACGAAGTAGCCATCACTAAGAGTATAGTGAAGATGATTGACTCAACAAAGAAAGATATAAGTCAATCATTTTACATGACAAATCTTAGGCTTCATCATTATTATCTTGGATTGAAATTTTGGCATAGAGAATATCACACCTTTATGTCTTAGCTAAAATATGCCAAGATAACGCTTGAGAAGTTTCTAATGATGGATTACAAGCCAATCACCACACCAATGGAGATAAAACTATAATTGTCTCAGACATATCCATCACTACAACTAAATCCAACTCTATATCGATAGTTGATAGGGATTCTCATTTACTTGACATATACTAGGCTAGACATCAACTATGATGCCAATTAACTTTCACTATTCATGCAAGAGCCCAAAGTTTGTAACAAGAAAGAAACAAAGTGAGTATTGATATATATCATCTAGAAATAATGGATTTTAGCCTAGAATAGAAAAATAATGAAAATTTATTCTAGACAGGATATTAAGATTCAAATCATCTTGGGAACATTAATGATAGGAAATCCACTTTAGGATTTGAATTCTTTTTGGGATATAGATGGATATAATGTGTGAGCAAGAAACGAAATTGTGTTTCGAGGTCCTATATTTAATAAATGCACCAAACACATTAAGATATAAGTATATTTCATTCATGAACAAATTTAAAACAATAACATCTATCTCTAATATTGCTAATGGATTAAAGTGTAGGCGTTTTAACTAAGGCACTTGCACATGACAAATTTGAGACATTCAGACTCCTGTTCACTCGAAGCTATGGTGAATTAAGGGGGGAAGGATATATGGACTAGCCTAGGTGCTTAATTCACCATATGTGGATTAATAATAAATTTGTAATTGTCTTTTATTTTATTAGCTTAGATATCCTAACATAGGTATCTCTATCCAACGATTTGTGGGTTGTGGTGTCTAGATGTTTCACGTAGGGATAAAATAAGCATAATATGCTTTATTTATTTATTTATTTTGATTTTATCTTTTAATTTACATCCTATGTTTATGTATATGATAAGGCAATGCAATTATTATAAGAATTGCTATCATTGTTGATTATTGTAATGATCAGAATTATATTAATAATATTATATTGTAGTTTATTTTTAATATGATAGAATCCATTCCAAGGCCGTAGGATCTTCTTATTCTTCATTCCAAGCCATATGATGGTGTTCAATTTTGTGAGACTAACATCGGAATAAATTTTGGCCATTGTTCACATCAAATTGATCTCAAAACTTAAGAGTTTCAAGGATCCACTTTTCACTGAGTACTCTTCAATGGGATGGTATTTTCAAATAAGAATTTTATTTTTGATTGAGTTATTAATAAGCAATCACTCCAAGAATCACAAAACAACTTAAAACTAATGAATTAATGTGGGGAGCTAACAGTCCTTACATATAGGATTTTTCATTAGATTTTTTATTTTTTATTTTTTATTTTTTTAATAAATTACAACCTATGACGAATTTTTTAATTTAATGGCATACTATTGAAATATGTTGTATTAGGCTAAAGTTAAGAGTAGGCAAGCAAGGAGGTCAGAAAGTACTACAAAGTAATTTTTTAAAAAAAAAAGAAACACCACTAACTATATGCAATTCTTAAAAATTCATGGTTTAAAACGGAATATCCAAAATGAAATATCGTGTACGATTGTGCACATTTTCATCGTTGATCGAATAAATTTCATTACAGCGTCCAATCAAACATCAAAATTTATACTGTAAAATAAAATATTAAATTAATATTCAGTACAAGTAAAGCATAAGCCATTATAATAAGAAATCAAATATTAAATTAATATTCAGTACAAGCAAAGCGTAAGCCATTATAATAAGAAAATGGCTGTAAATCTCACAACAAAAATAAATATATTATGTGGGCGAGACCTTCGTGGTAACATATGAGAATTACTCTGTAGTAAACAAGTCCATCTTCTTGCAACGGTGGATGCAGTCATTACAAATATCTTGAACTGTGTATTGAGAGGAACAGCTGAATCCATATCGATCAACCTGAATATAACCCATGCCAAATGCATACTCATTACCCTCTCATAACTTTGAGTGTGTTAAATAGGGTTATGTTACATAAAAGTACAGTATATTTGGCTAAGATTCGTACTTATCTGTTATCTTGAGCTCTGGATAACGTTTTGTTAAAAATTGTGCCAGCTCTGTAATTGAGAGTGTTTGAGAGTGTCACAGGTATCTCCCTTGAGCTGCTGACTACTCCATCAGAAATATCTGTTCATTGCAAACGTCACTTATATGGACTACTGGAAATGTCCCAAACACAGACATGATGGATCTCACAGCATTCATTAAACCATAAACGTTTCCTGAAATTTTATATTAAAAAATACAACTATTTAGGAGAAGAATAATTATGTAATGATTGAATAGAAGGGGTGAGAGAGACCTGGTAGATAGAACTGGTAAAAATAGTGCTTTAACGCTTGCGGGGATGTAGGCAGTAATAAACGTCCCTCCCACAACTGATGGCCCAATTGTTACAACATCTATATTGTGCTCCGATGCATAACTCAGACCTGACTTTTCCGCTAGAGTTTTGGAGGCAAAGTAAGGCTGTTGGACAAAATAGATGTGATATTAGAAAGACATACATATCGTAGAACGCATCTGAAAATTTATATTATGATTAGATTGCATAACATAAGGAAAATCATCCCATTTCTGCTGTACCCAAAATGGAAATTGTTGTGTGTTGGTGCGGAAGTAATGCGTGGGGCTCCAAAAAGACTCGACTGAGCAGGGTTCGCTGTTAATAACGCCCTGTTCATTCATTGGTGACATTGCACACAAAGACGTCGTGACAACCACTCGCTTCACACTCTTTGCTTTCACACAGGCCTTCAACGCGTTAATCGTGCCCTTAGTTGCAAGGTCCACAACCTCCTTGAGAAATATAAGAAATCCAATTATATACAACAGCAATATACATGATTAAGATGTTAGAATTAAGTCTGAATCGTTAATTATTCACCTGCGGAGGTTTGGGTTCCAAAACAAAAGGAGAGGCAGCCGTGAATGGGTGAATCAAAACTGCCCTCCAGGGAGCCGCTGTAGATCGTTTAGGTCCTCCTTCCCTGTGATTATTTTCAATTCGATTTGAGAAAAAATGCATTCAGTGTTTAAACCGACTACATCAAAATTAAATAGAGATATTCAAATGAATAATTATTTTAGTGGTGCACCAGGTGCAGGAAGAATAGTTGCATCGACATAAAAGTCTCTGTGGAGAATGCATTTAAGGAGAGAGGAACCAATGAAGCCGTCTCCGCCCACTACGCAAAACGTTTCTTCCATTTCTCTTATCTCCTCTGTCACTCGCTGAGATCGAATCATTTTTCAACTATTTACAACCCAGATGCTTTTTACGTCAACTAAACGCTATCACCTGTCCATTCGCAGACTAAAAAAGTCGGTCAACACGAAAGAGTTTAAAATACTTCACCAGCTGTCCACTAAAAAGCGAAAGCCCTGAAATTTCTGTTAATGCTCGTTCAACTGGCGTAATATCTACATAAATTGTTGAGTCGAACGCCTCAAAATCTGTGTCACATACACTGCTGAATTGAACGCCTTAAAAGAAAGCTGCGAAACTCTATGACAAGTAGCTATTAGACGAAACATATTTATTTACAAATAGTTAGCATGATTTTAGAAATTGTGACATGTTCTCAGTGCTTGTAATCATATTTTAATATTATTTTTTGCAGTTGCCTCGAAGGTGCAAGAGGGAGCCGGAAGAATTGTTTTTTTTTTTTTCTAATCATATTTTAATATTATTTTTTAATTGTAATATAATATAATATAATATGTATTTTAATATATTATATTATTTTAATTTATATATTTTAAAATATTTTTAAAATTTTATATTAATATTATAATATTTATTTAATAAATATTAGGAGGATAGTTATATATTATTTTGTAATTAATTTTTATAATTACATATAATATTATATTTAATATTAACATTATATTATATATTTTTTATTATTATTATTATTATTATTATTATTATTATTATTATTATTATTATTATGGAGGTTAAAATTTAGATTTAAAATATTAAAATAAGATATTAAAATATATAAGATAATAAATTATAATTTAAATATATATATTAAAATGTAATAAAATATATATTAAAATGTAATAAAATATATAATAATTTATATATTTTATTACATTTTAATATATATATATTTAAATTATACTATTTTTTTAAATTATAATTTATTATTTTATATATTTTATTATCTTATTTTAATATTTTAAATCTAAATTTTAACTTCCGTTTTAATATATATATATATAACAGTATTTAAATACTTATCATTATATTAATATTCTGTAATACATATAAGACTTATTTCCAACTCTTTTTTTTTGGTTTGGCTGAATTTTTTTTATCATGCCATGTATTCACCAAACATTGAAACCTGTCCATAAGACCTATAAAGTGGAAATGGGTATATTCCTCTGTTTCTTTCATCTTGTTTGTTTTGCGTTTATTATTTGTCGCCCTTTAGGGTTTTAAGCTATCTTTTCCTCTGTTATTCTTTTTGTTTTCTTGATCTACTCTTCTTTTTTTACAGAATGCTACCATATTTTTGTGTTTATCTGATACCCATACCAGGACTCTAAAGTTCATATCTCAGCTGCTAAGAAATATCCAGAAGAGATTATACACTATTATTGAAAGCTAGGGAGAAATCCCCCAACCATGGAAAAGACAAAAACCCAATATATTTACCTCAACCTACCCTGCAATTGGGTGTAAGCTCGAATGGTCCATAAGATTGGAACCTGGGTCTTGTTATGTAAGTGCCTTCTACTTGACTTTCAACCATAGGCTTATGGAATTAATTTTTTTTGAGTTGTTCTTGGTGTTTATTGTAGAAGGCAGGATTTTGGATTGCATCCCAGCTTTAAGGCTTGTGTAAACATTCTGAGCATAAGAATTCCAAGATAAGATTTCAGGGTAAATCGCCTCAGTTGTTTAGTAAATTTGCGTGATAGATTATTGGAGAAATTTTAATTAAATTGTTTACATATTTAGAATATAAGGTGAAGTTCTCGTTGAGGGTTTATATACTTTCTTTTGGGAAACATTGCTTTGGTTGTGGCAATCAGCTTTTATCTACAGTGTAATTCACTACAATTTGAATTATATCAAAGTACATATGTAAAAAACAATGTGTTGGAGAATAATACTCGACGGGGAAGCTTTAAAGTGCACAAGGTATCGATTATACTGAAATAGCTGTTTTCAAATTTTGGGTAGGTTTTTCATTCTCATTAATTAATTATATAGATGCCCAAATTCAAAAAATTTCATTCATATGAAAACCCAACTTTAAAATCCCATTCCAAATCTAAAATGAAGTTTTGGGGCATTGTTTTTTTCTTAATTTGAATGTTTTAAAAAACTACCACACATGCCCACCCATCTACAACCACTAACCAAGGTAATGATTGAACAACATAAATAAAAAATCTGTACTCATCCTTTTTTCTTTATATTTTTGACTCATACGCTAGTTATGGGATTAACTGACTGCATTACAAGAGCATTATGTAAGTTTTGGTGGTTGACTAAAACAACTGGTAGTGATAGGGATAGGAATTGCATCAAAAGATCCTACTTTCCAACTGTTTGTGAATTAACAATTTTGGAAAAAACCACCACTGTTAACTACCAAGCAAAATTATAATTTCATCGTATATCTCTGGTAATCTTACAAACTTACATCCTTTTGAAATTACAGGACTTCAATATTGAAATGGTGATATAATAGTTAAGATGAGTGACAAATAAATAATTATGTGTTTTGAATTTGCTAAAGAAAAATGGAAAAGTACATGTTGCGCTCCTAGGTGTTCATTACACCAAACAAGTTGCATCAAGAAAACCATATCATAACCAAATTTCCAACCTAATCCATTTAAAGGGAGCTGTAGCAATAGATTAACAGGTTGTTACAGTGAACAGTTCTATCCACATGTGGCCTTTTTAGTTTCCTCCATGTGAACATAATATTTATACCATATCTACGAGCTGTCAACTCCTCATGTCAGATTATAAATGGCAAAAAAATAACATCTTTGTCTTTTTGTCTCCTGTGAGACGAATCTTGGGGCTTCACCCCACCATATAAGCCTCCAGCGAATTACATAGCAATTTAAAGTTAGGAGATCCAGCTGCAAAACCTAATAGTTTGGAATATGAAAATGCTACAAACTATCTTGTACCATTACAAGAAATAAACATTCAACAAGTTTAATGAAAACATTGAATTTCATGTAATGAATATTATTATGTTCATACATGGTGGAAGATAAATATTAGAGCCATTTTCTACACAGGTTCCGAACAAGCTAATTGGAACATTTTGAAGGTCATATCGTGAACACCCATTAGCTAAAAGATATGTTTAATATATTTTATTTCAAAATATCTTTTTTCCTACTATATAGGAGACATTTGTGGCTAAACTTGGTTTGGATAGGTGATGGCAATGGGATAAGTCTCCATGTTGTGCAACCTTGTTCTACAAAGTGATCACCTACTTCCTAGAGTTATAAGAACACAAAATTTAAAAATTAAGATTAAGCTACATGCGTTAATAACAAGGGAGACATCATAGCTAGTCCCTATCTTCAGTAATAGTATTATTGTGAATTTCTGATGATGTTTGAAGTTATCGTTAATATTGCAAAAGCATAGTTAACAAAGTAATCACTAGGTAAACTAGAGGAAAGTGGTAGTGCTTTATTCAAAATTTTGAAGCATATATATTGTAAATTGTTGAAAGTCAAATTTACATATATATATATATATATATATATATATATATATATATATATATATATATATATATATATATATATATATATATTTGTAATGTGAACTAAACACAAAATTCAATTATAGAAGCAATCACTATATATATATATAATGTGAACTAAACACAAAATTCAATTATAGAAGCAATCACTATTATAGCATAGAGATTTCAACATATTAATAGTAATCTATTAAATCATTCAATATGTTGTATAATACTTTATTAGAGAGAGATTCATTTGTATAATATGTTAAGTGATTTGTTATTTTTGGGAATAATAAAAAATTATTTTTGTTTAATAAACGGGTCTGTGTAGCACAAATCAGTAACTATTATTACTAATTAAAGCTACTTATTTAATAAATTAAATTGCAATTAGACATTTTTAAAAAATAATAGTGAGCAAGGAAAAATCAAACATAGCATATTTTGGACTATCCTGACTGAGACAGGGTTTAGAAATTTGTGTGTAGGACTGGGATACTATCATAAATAAGATCTTAGATTTCAATTTCTAATTGGGTAGAAACACTAAAATTGGACACCCTAGGCACTGGCACTATAGTCCTTCTCTGGCACTATTATCCTAAGGATTTAAGATTTTTGGGATTTCTTCTCTTACTCAGTGTGAGCATGTGTACCGATTTTAAGGTCCTCATTGTTAATAGAGCTCCTTATAGAGTTTATTCTTCATGTACTTATATCTTCTATGCAATTAAAAGAAACTTTGGCAAATTGGAAAAAAGGGCTAGTATGTGTAAGATGCACTAGACATGCTTCACACCTCGTGTGTGGGCACGCTACCTACATACCAATAATCCAAGGAGGGATCAAGCCATATGTAGCTCTCCCTTTAAGAGTGCTTGGTGTAATAGTGAATGAAATGTAAGAAATTTTAAAATTGGGTATGCTTGAGATGACTAGGGACTAGTGTAAAGACTTGAGTTAGCTTGAAACTGTATAAGTTGGTTGTATGCAGAGAATAGGGAAGATTGCTTGAGTGGTTTTGCTTATATTCTTGCTTACTTGAATGATATTTGCCAACCCTTTCTAAATGAGATTTAAATAGGATTATATAGGGATCTATTCATCATGGGTTAGATGAAACTAGACTAGGTAAACATAATGAACAAGAGGAATTGGGGAAATTTTTTAATCTAGGCTCAAATTATGATTAGAAAGGAGCACTGAAAAGGGGACACCCTAGGGTCTATCACTATAGTCCAACTTTAGCACTATTGTCTGAGAAGAGGAGACCTAGGGGGATGGATTAGTCATGAAGAGAGGGTCCTGACTCAACTTGGGTCAAGTCTGAAAGGCCACAAATGATTAAGAATCAATTAAAGTAAGCCTAAGAGGGTCATGAGAGTAAGCAAGAGGGATTGAAGGATTGGGTTTCATTAACAATACTCAAGTTACCAATTTTTTACATTTTATATGACTATATTTTCCCCCTTTATTCTAGTGATGCATTAAAGCAAAATACTAGAATAAAGGAAAATAGAAGTGTACCTAAACTTACCTACAAAAGTGAAGCCCCTGAAGCTTGTGTGATGTTGAATAATGCTAGATAGGGCATATAGAGCATGTTATGTAAGTGTGAATCTACAAAAGGAAAAAAAAGAGTAGATCAGTTCTTATTATATGCAATATAAAACAAGAACGTATAAACCTAGGTAAGAGAGAGGAAGAGAAATGAATGAATACACCTCATTGGGTACATGAACCAATATAAAACCTATTATGATATTGAGTAAGGTTCAGTAATGTTGGATGTGCTGGATGATGCTATACCAAAAGTTATATTGTAAATGGATATGAGTTCTCAATTCCCTAAAAGTGGCTCAAGAATGAAAAGGTTGGCCCTTTGGCTTCATCATTTCCCACTAAGTGAATCTAGATGATCATGCATGTGTTAATTGATGTCTAGACTATGTGTCTAATCCTTCTGATTAGGTGTCTCAAGAATACAAAGGATAGCCCTTTGACTCCATCATTTCCCACTAAGTGAAGCTAGATGATCATGCATGTGCTAATTGATCTCTACATTGTGTGTCTAATCCCTCTGAATAGGTGGCTCAAGAATATAAAGGCTAGCTCTTTGGTTTCATCATTGCATCATGAAGTGAAGTTATAAACTGATACTAGTATGAAGAAGTAGGTCATATGAGATGGATTTTGAATATCATGAATGCTTTATAAATCTAAAAATATGGCATGGATAGTTGAATATGTGATGAAAACCAGGCCAATGTTGGCCAACTCAAAAAAGATGGAGATTAGGCTTGTATGAAAACCACTCCAAAACTAAAAATTTAGCTTATGTGGAAGCCACCTGGGAATGTGGAGGTTAGGATTGTATTAAATCCACTTATAAATGATGCCAACCACCTAGAGATGGAATAAGGCATGCAAATTCTAAGAATACCTGGGTAATGCTAAAAACTAAAATAAAAAAGCAAAAATGATGTGCAATCTGCTCCCAATCACTTGTGTCTGAAATGTGGATTTTGATCTAGAAGTTATACCAAATACCATATTTGAAACTAAAAGTGATAACCAATTATGCTATGCATGATTTCCCCTATGTTTGTATTATCTAATAAAACTATAATAAAAATTACTAATCTAAACTGGTGTCATTGTGAAAAATTGTAGCTAAACCTACCTTTCTGCCTACTACTGGAAAACCTAGTTTTTCTTTTATTTAGATAGGAGTGCTAAAAATGAACACCATAGTGTCTAATGTTGTATTCCAACCTTGATGTTGTTGTCTTAGGCTAAAACTGATCACTATTCTAAAATCTTGACTATCTACCTTGTCTGTTCTGAGTGGTTTAATGACTAGTTGTTGTTCTGAAACTAGATTTTTCAACCGATTAGGAGCCATGATCTCTATAGCAAATCCATTGTTTGTTTCCCCCTCTTCTAAGGGTAGGAATAGATACCTTGCAATTAATTACCTAAGAAAAAGAAGCCTTGCAAGTGTGTTAATCTAGAAATATATATGATATATTAGTGATAATCAACAACATATCTCAAGATATAACATTATTTGATTTCAAATATTGTTAGATCAATAGGGGTATACCTAGATAGATCTAACAATGTAATAGCATTTTCAATGTTCTATAATTGAATTTAAACTAGAAAGGTTAGTTTTTAGTTTGTTAGTTATTATCTAGAGGGATGGAGCATGATGTCCATCATGGCATCCAAGATAATAGGAAAATGTGTGATATGGATCATGGAATTACAATAATTGAGAAGGAATTGAGCAACAAAAACATAAAAAAAAATCAAAAAGCATACAAGGGTGGCCAAGGGGCCACACAAACAAGGGACATGGGAACATGTCACTCAAACTAGAAAGAAATCATACAAGGCATGTTCAAATGCCACATACACATATAAGTTTAGAAATAAAAGTTGACACACAGGACACTAACACATAGAAGTATGCAAGTAAAGGACATTATCAGATGTTCTAAGGCACACACTTGAATAGAAGCAAAAGACGTTGGCAAATGTCCTAAGGTACATAAATAAGACAAGCAAGAACTAGAAATACAATCCAACAAGCTACGCTAAGCAAAAAGAGAAAGCATGTAATAAATAGAAAGATAGAATCACATCTCACTAATCAAAGAAAGAGTGAAAGTATGCAAGACATGTTTAGTAAAGGACTAGGTATATTCCAAGAGATACATAAGTGCTAGATACTAGTGAAATGTCGATATAATAATCTATGAAATCTAGTAAGTAATGCATATCAACATGATAACTTGGAGTGTGTGGTGTAGGAATAACATAACCTAGATGGTGTAGTCATGTAGAATATACCCCTAGTGGATATGTGTATCGAAGCGTGTATCAAATTTAGAAGTAGGATGTCCCCTCAATGGGTAGAGTTAAGCAATCAAGTAGATAGATGTCACTGCACACATGCAAAGAAGATTAAGTGAAGCATGGTAATTTAGATAAAATGACATATAATAGCATGAAATAGAAAATTTAAGTCTTAGCATGATATTAGAAATGTAAAATATGGATAATGTATACAATCAAATTATTTTTTTGGTTTTTTGATATTTTTGAATGTTTTTATATTTTGAAAATTTTAAACTACATATAATCAAGTAGAAGAGATTATTATACAACCAAATCTAGAAAGAGATGATACTAAATAATGAGTGTCATATGATACTCCCTATCATGGTGTCCTGTATCAACAAGAGGAATCATGCATTATCGTGAAACACAATAGAAATGTTGAGACTATGGTTTTAAAATTTGTATATGTTATAAATATTCTAAATTATCTAAAGTAGAAACTAACTATGGGGACCACTATAACTCTAAAAAGTGGATACAAGTGTAGGGATCTTAAGGACCCATATAGAAGTAGGAGAAGCTCTCTGAACACATGCCTTATGTGTAGATTCATGAGATCTTAATGAAACTACTCTCGAAGTGAATACTATAGCTATAAGCTGTCTAGAGTATCAAAGCATTGGAGGTGTATAAACCCTTTGTACTAGTGATGGATGCCTTAACTATGTTTGAATCTAAAGTGGAAGAAAAACTAAAACTAGAGGAGAAGCTAAATATTTTGGAAAAACTAAAACTGGTGCTAAAACTAAAATTGGGGACTATAAACTGGTAGATGGCTATGAAGTGGGGAGTGGTAATTCATATAGAATTCCATCGACTGTAACAACCTGATTAATGAGAATGAATTTCATGCATCTATGAATTATAGAAGGTATTGCTTTGAGTTTTTGAATCCATGGTCGACCAAGTAACATATCAAAAACTCCTACGCTGGGAACTATAGTGAATGGTATGGCCATATGTGTAGGACCAACCTATAGTGGAAGTAATATCTCATCCAATGAACTCTATATATGCCCACTAAAACCACTAATAATTATGTCTGTCAAAGTGATATCCTCCTCTAAATAACCTAAATGTTGTAGTAGTGTTAAGGTGAACATGTTAAGACTTGAACCATTATCAATAAGCACACTAATAATAGGCTAATTATGAATGTGAGCTCTGATAAAGAGTGCATGATAATTTAAATCATTCTCGATGATCTCCTGCTCTGAGAAGGAGATAAAATTTCTATTCAGAACTCTGGAATTATATACACTAATCATGTTGCTCAAAGGATGTAATTCAACTAAAGGTGACTTGTATGTATCTAGTGGTGGATGTGCATGATATGCATGATGAACCCCTAATGTGTCCCCTGTATCTTATTTTGAATTTTATGGAAATATATCTGAGAATATTTTCAATACTTTATCCTATGTTTGGTTTGTCAATGGAGGCTCAACTAAAGTGCCAAGATCAATAAAATTTGAATCTATTAGGTCCTATATCTTATGCTTTAAATTGATACATCTATTTATTGTATGGTTTGGTGCCCTATGGTATTCATAAAATGCTTGCTGATCCTATCCTTTTAGAAGAGGATTTTTTGGATAAACTTCCTAAATAGGAGTGAGAAATATGATATTACAACCCAAAATTTGTTGTAAAACCCTAGTTGGAGAAATTGGAAGATGTGAAAAAGTACGACGAGGGGGTACTGAAAAAATTATTTGTTGAACATCTGAAGCCACATTAACTTTAGGTTAATACTAGCCTTTAATATCATTAAACTTGACCTTATATGGGACTTTTTTACTACTCTTATTAGTTGTTTCTGATGTATTAGTGTACTTTAATTTGCCCATTAAAATTAGTTTGACTTATTTTTCCTTTAATGTGTGATACAATTTAGTAAAGGAAGAGAATCTTTTGAAAATTATTAATTCATGAAATGATAGTATAAGACTTTGTTTGAAAAGGTCCTATAACTCCTGATCTACCATGGGGATAGTCATCTTAGCCAAGATGGTCTTATACCGAAGAACATAGTCTATGAGATGTTTGTTTGGTCATTATTTTTGTTGAGTAATTTGAGCATATGAAACCTTATCACCAATTTTGATACTAAAGTGTGATAGGAATATGTCAATGAAAGGATTGAATACATTGATTTACTGATTTGTTAGACTATATAGCCATTGTAATGCATAATCCTTTAGAATCTATAGAAATAGCTTGGTAAGTAGCTAGTCATTTGGGACATAATCCAAGCATGCTGTGTGAAAAGTTCTCAAATATATCTTTGGATCACCCTTTCCATCATAAAGAGTAAGCTTGGGTTAAACTAAACCTTTTGGTAAAGGTTTAGAAGTAATGTGATGTGCCAATGGTGTATGCAAAAGAGCAAAAGAATCCAGAGCTTGTGTAGGTCTAGTGGCACCTTTCTAAAGATATAACACATTAGATTGAAGAGATCTTATCTCTTACATAAGGGGTACCACATCAAAATATAGGGATGTAATAACTATAACTAGTGGCATAGAGGTAGGTTGGGCTAATGTAGCGGGTCATTGAGATAGAGTTTCCACCGTAATATCATTTGTAACTGGTTACTCTAAAGGAATGAAAGACTCAATTTGCTTAGTTTTTTTAATTTCCATGATAGATTTCATGATAAGAGTGATCTTAGGGCTGTTCCCTAAGTCTTTCTCTAAAACTTCATAAAATCAAATCTTTGTTGAGGATAACTTCATTATCAACAATAGGTGGAAGTGGATCAGTAGTCCAATGTGGTGGAGCATGAGCATCAGTGTGTACATCATCATTATTATTTTCATACTGCTCATTATCAGAGTAATCCTCATGAAAATTTATGTAATGTGGATGTGTAAGATTTATAACAGGAACTAGAGCTAGTTTTTTGTCTATGGTGTGTGGTCAGATTGAAGGAATCTAGGTGAATTTAGGAGGATTGCCACTAAGTCTAGCACTTCATCTTCAATGAAGATATGCAAGAAACTTAGCTGGCATAAGGAAAATAACTTAGATAATAGTATAAAATACTAAATTGATATAATATAAACAAGGAATTAGAATATGCATAGAAAGGATACAAGCTCCCAAACATGTAAGGTGATACCTTAAGAAGCAAAATAGGAGCTAGTACATGCAAATAGGGATTTTTAAAAAATATTTTTGCAAAATAATCTAAATTTTTTAAATTTTAAATTTAATTTCTATGTTAATTATTGAAGAAAAAATTTAGAAATTTATGTGAAAGTGCTTGATTTAATGGAGCCTAGTAGACGCAACTAGGATTTTGAGAAAAATATTTTTTTGAAATTAATATGAATTTTTGAAATTTGAAGTGATTTCCTAATTTTAATATGCAACTAAAAATTCAAAAAATGATTGAAAAATTACTGGAAGCTAGTTGATGCAACTATGGTTTGAAATAAAATTATTTTTGAAATTACTATTGAATTTAAAAATTTGAATTAAACTTATGATTTATATGTGCAAGCAAAAAATCAAGATATTATTATATTAATGCTAGAAAATTATCGAGACCTAGTGTATGCATCTAGGGTTTGAAAGAAATTTATTTTAAAATTTACTACAAAATTTAAAAATTTTGATATAAATTTTTGGGTTATATGTGTAAACAAAAAAATAAGAAATTATTGTATTAATGCTGGAAAATTACTAGGACCTAGTGTATGCAACTAGGGTTTGAAATAATTTTTTTTTTTAAAATTTGAAATAAATTTTAGATTTATATGTGCAAGCAAATAATCAAAAAATTAATGGATTAATGTTGGAAAATTTCTAGGACCTAATGTATACAACTAGCGTTTGAAATAAATTTCTTTTATAATTCACTACAAAAAATTTTAATTTGAGAGAAATTTTTTATTTTAATATTCAAGAAATTTTTTAGAAATTAATGAGAAAAATTAGTTAGGAATTTACCTTAGGGTTTATAGGGGTTTTTATGAAAATTTGAAGTAAGTCAGGTTCACCAAATGATTTTTTGTTTTTGGGACTAATAGATTTTTATTCCTATCTAATAAATGGGTCTGAGTAGGAGAAATTAGTAAATAATATTCCTATTTAGAGCTACTGATTTATGAAATTAAATTGCAATTAGACCTTTTCTAAAAATATCAGTGAGAGATAAAAAATAAAACTTAGATTATTATAGACTGTTTTAAATGAGACAGGGGCTAGAAATTTATTTGTAGGATTGCAACACTATTTCAAATAGGATCTTGGACTTCATTTTCTAGTTGAACAAGAGTGTCAGAACTAGACACCCTAGCTCCAATATTCTAGTCCTTCTCTTGCACTATTATGCGAAGGATTTAAGCTTTTTGGGTTTTGTTCGCATGTTTAGTGTGAGCCTGTGTACCAATTTTCAAGCTCTCACTATAAACACAAGAGTTAATTATTCATGTATTTATATCTTCTATGCAATTGAAAGAAACTTTGGCAAATGGGGAAAGTGGTTTAGTGTGTGTAAGATGCACTAGACATGCTTCACACTCTATGTGTGGTCACATTGCCTACATAACAATACTCTGAGGAGGGATCAAGCCATATATATTTTTCCCTTTAAGAGTGCTTGGTGAAATAGTGAATAAAATGCAAGAAATGCTAAAATTGGGTATGCTTGAGATGAGTAGGGATTGGTGTAAGGGCATAAATTGGCTTGAAAGTGTATAGGTTGGATGTATGTAGAGAATAGAGAATATTTATCAAGTGGTCTTTCATGTATTTTTTCTTGACTGAATGATATTTTCCAACCCTTTCGAAATGATCTACTGGTCATGAGCTAGATGAAACTAGACTATGCCAACATAATGAACAAGAGGATTCAGGGAAAAATGGTAATTTGGGATTGAATTGTGATTGGATAGGATCATAAAAAAGGGGAAACCCTAGGGTCTAGTGCTATAGTCCAAATTTGGTGCTATTATCCTGAGTAGATGAGACTTGGGGGGATGGACTAGTCATGAAGACAGGGTCCTCATAGAACTGGGGTCAAGTTTGGAAGGCCTTAGATGACTAAGAATTAGTGAAAGTAAGCCTAAGAGGGTCATGAGAGCAATCAAGAGGGACCTAAAGATTTGGTATCATTATCCATGCTCAAGTTACCAAATTTTGAATTTTATATGACTACATTAAGACTACCTAAGTGGGGTTAAGAAGGGAATAAATTTTTAGTGTATTGTGTCTTATTTGGCATGTGCCAAAATGCATTACTAAAATTGAACATATAAGAAATGTTGATTTAGGTGTCTTGTAGATTTCATTTTAATTTGTATCCTTTGATGCTTTTTATGAAACCAATTGTTTCAAATTATTCATTAAAGATGTTGGGACTTGGTGAATTGATGAAGGTAAATCTAGTGAAACATGTCTATAGCTCAAGACATTGTGAATTTAGAAGAACAGGGTTTTTTGATGTTAATAAAAAGATTAACCATGTTTGTAGTTATAACTATTCAATGATATCTAGGGTTATTAATATCACATGCACATTTCCATATATTTTTATAATCCCATTTGATTCTTGTAGTGGGTAATTCTTGAATTTATATGTAGAATTATTTGTACTTTAGTTAATTATAATTTTGAAATTTACCCTTGCTTTAATTATTAAAAATAACAAATTTGATTTTATATTTATTTAAATTAGTGTTATAAAAAATTGTGTTTAATTATCTTAAACTATGATATAGGTTTGTGGAATACTTTTTTGTTTCTCTAGATATGAAAATATAATATTACAATAATACATATGTATAGTTTTTTATTTATTTTTCATTAAAATAATATTTAAAAATAAGTAACTATAGGATTAGTTCAAAGGTGGTTAGTCAAAATATATATGGCAAAGTTGAATTAGTCATATCCAATAGTGTTTCCCAATGGATGTCTAATGTATTTGATGATGTGTATGGATATTATGAATTGAAAAAATATACTTTAGAAGAATTGATAGGGCACTAAACTTTTAAGGGATTTACACTTTTATGATTTGGCACTCAATTCATTTGAGGACATTCCACTTGTTCTATCATCAGGATCTCACATATTGCACCATGATGTGCTAAGAAGTTTGGGTGTGTGGGATGTTGCCACATCGTAGCATCTCAAGTGCCTGGGTATCAGGTAGTCATTAGACTTGTTTGAAGCCTGTGGCATATGATGGCACCTAGGATGTTGCCACTTGATAACATCTTATACCTCTAGATTGATGGAGATGACTGGAATATTTTGAGACCTAACAAGTCACCATATGTGAGCATCTCACACATCCTAGTATTATGACTTGATTATAGTTTTTTGGACCCTAATGTACATGAGATGATACCACATGGTATCATCTTATACATCTGGGGGCCCAAAGATAATTAGGATGACTCAAGACCACTAAGTATACTAGATTCCATCATGTGGCATCATCTTATGCATCCAGGTGTTGTGAGGCCATTTTACATATCTTGACTTTAGGGCATGCGATAGGCGACAATGTCACACCATCATATAGATCCTATTACCTAGAGACATCTAGGATGTATCGATATTTTTTGGGTTCTTAGGATGCTACCACATGGTAGAAACCTATGAATTTAGGTATTTTGATCCCACTTGGATATGAAAGGTACCCTGGATGCTAACACATTATAACATCCCATGCAATCACGGTCACTGGGCTTGTTAGGATCTTGAGTCATGCAATATTATACCATGTTGAAATATTTTGCATACCCATAAATGTCTAAAATGTGCTCATAATCATGTGAAAATGTTTCACATATTTAAAAGGCTTTTGTTAGTTATCGACACCATGTATGTCTCTCACGGTAAGCCTAGGCCTATTCAAGGTTGTCCAATGAGATAAAGACACTGGTGGCATGACAGACTAGTGAGCTAGTGTGATGCTACCACATGTTATAATTGCATTGATATGCTACCATGAAGAGGTCCATGTTGGTACAATGCCTCTGGGAAAGCATTTGTCTATTTTTGGAATACTTTTTTTGGGTGGTTGTGTGTGTTTCATAGGGACAATCTTTGAATTTGCATATTATTTATATATATGTTGATTACTAATTTTTGTTTGAACTTATATTTAGTTTAGATATACTAAGTTTGGTTTTTATTCATGTAAAATCACTATTTTTAGGCTATCGAGGAAAGAAGGTGGAAGGAAATAGTAGCTTTTTAAAAATACAAACAAGAAAATGTAAAATTTTATAAAATTCTATAGTTTCAATTTTTAAAGATGCTATATTGATCTTTAAATTTTTATTTGTATCAAATTTATGTCCTCAGGTAGAAAGTAAACAAAATTAATTTTATGCAAAATCATATCTCAAAGAAAAAATAAACTACAAAAATTTTCTCTTATGCATGTTTTGGTCCTTTCACTTTGCATTGTATTGCATTGTTAAGGATATGTTTAGATATATCTTGAAATTTTTAGATATGAATATAGTAGCAGTGATGATTCATGGAAAAGGTATTTCATAGAAAATAAGAATGGAAGTTGTATCTAAGGTTTCAGGAATGAGACATACTTCACAGATGATTAAATACCCATAACATGTTTAAAAAGGTGGTCATCACAAAAAACATTAAAATATTTCACTGAGATTCTACCAGCTAAGGGCCCTCACTAACCATCCAAAAAAAAAGTAAAAACATTGAAATTTATGTAAATGCTTATTTAACTGGCATAATATATACATGAGTATTTAATGTATATATTATTGGTACATATATTGTTGAATGAAAGTCTTTAAAATATGTGTCACGTATGTTGTTGAATTAAATGTTTTAAGGAAAGATGCAAATCTCTTTCAAGGGTTGAATGACATAATGGTTGGCCTTATCACAAGTAGATATTAGAGAAAATA
>JARHVA010004200.1:182500-237500 GCA_037957365.1 Torreya grandis
TTATTATAATATATCATCCATCCCAATATTGCATTTTTTTATATGATTGTATCCTCTATGTTGATATAGTCCATTTTTTCAAACTTGGTAATATATTTTATCAACCAACGCAATATAATTTTTTCTCCTCTTATCAATGTTATTTTACATCAAATTTTGTGTCTTCTTCATCATAACATCAATTATTATAATATTTGTTTTGAGCCCCAAACCATTTCTCTTTTTCATGGGTTATTCTTTTATACCTTATATACCCACCATTGAAGGTAATTCCTCATGGTGAAACTAAACTAAAAATTTTATCATGGTCAATAATCCTAATGATACTCTTCCCACTTATGATAATACTTCTAGCGAGATCAAATATTAGCAACATGTCCCTCTAATTTATGAATATCCCTATAGAAACCCTAATGATGACAATTTAGTGAGACCAAAGATTATTTTTATGGTCCCCAATTTTTTATGCTGCCACATTCACCACTTCTCACATGGTTGAAAATTAATATCATGATTCTCCTATCTATGATGTGTATTCTAATGGAGGTGAAAACCCTAACATGATAGAAGATGTTCCCATTGGTGAAATCCTATTATGGTTTTAACATATTTTATCAATCCCAATTTAAAATCAAGTAATAAAAAGTATGATTTCCTTGATGTATAAACACCCTAAACCTACCTTTAGAAGGCCTGAGGAAGATAATTCATCAAATCTCCACTCACATTCAACAAATTTTGGTTAACTTGTAAGCTTATTGAGAACACCTAATTAAAATGTCTATAACATTATGCATTACAGGTAATATTCATCCTTGATCCTATGTGAACATTCATAACCATCATAATTTAACCCCTCTCAAATCACAACCAAAATCACTTATTTTCAAAAGTATTAGCCAACTCGATAACATTAAATTATAACCATATACAATCAACTATACCAATCATGACATATAATGTACCAATACAATTCCTTTTCTACAATCAACTCCACTGAACATGACATATAATGTGTTGATATGATTTAATTTCTCCCACCACAATATATCTATGTAGAAAATATAGTCCATTTTAATCCAATTTAGACAAACTATATCAACCTATTAAATATTGTCCATTTCATTTTTATTTCATCAATCGATTGTATCAACCTCGATGTTATAATCCATTTCAATCTGATTTCTCTAAAATATATAGACTAGGATGATATCGTACATCAAAATTTACTATCAACTACCATATATCTTGACATCACCCTAGATATCACATTCCCTATTGTAATATAGATTTACATAGATTTTAAAATCATTACTAGGCCTATCTATCTTGAGGTCAAATCCAATACACCTACATCCCATTGGTTGGGACATCTTATAATGCTCATCCTCTTATTATTGTATATGTTGGGAATCTTGTGATGCCCATATTTCTCTTAGTACACTTATTATGGCACCTTATACTTCCCATATTATATCAATTTGGGCATCTTGTGATGTCCATCCTTAACCTTATACTTACTTTAGGGGCATATTACAATGACCATCATCAATCTATTATCTTTTTGATCTCTCATATTTACCATGAGATAATAATCAAAATCAATTTACATATGAAAAAAGCAAATTCAAATTCAAAAGAACTTTCGAAGATAAATACACTTGTATATCATATATTCTTCTTTGATATAGTCGTTGGCATATATTTCACTTGATTTTTTTATCTCATGTTTCTTTATTTTCCTGCATTTTCTTTCCTTAGCATCATTTTTTATCACACCATTAATTCCTTTTTATTTTTTATAATTTTCTAAACGATCTTAGATTCACTTGAGAATCTCAAGTATCACCTTTAGGTTTTATACCATTTTACAATTGGCCTTAATTCACATGAGGATATTAGGTATCACCTTTGAGTTTTATATCATTTTTACATTCAAACTTTGTTTCACTTGAGAAGCTGAGGTATCACATACATGATTTATATTAGTTTTAGTCGGCCTTAGATTTACCTAAAGATATTAGGCATTGCCTTTAGGTTTTATGTCATTTTTACAGTTGGAGTTTATTTCACTTGAGAATATTAGGTATTACCTTCATTTTTTATATCATTTTTTCAATCAACCTTTATTTCAATTGATAATGTTAGTTATAGTCTTTGGGTTTTATTTCATTTTACATTCATCCTTTGCTTCACCTAATAGTATTAGGTATCACCTTCATGTTTATGTATCAGATTTTTACCATTTTTTATTTTTCCTTAGTAAAGTGGGGTAGGAGGTCTTATATTAGTACATCATTATATCTAAATGCATATCTTATGCCATCTTATTCATAACGTAAGTACCCAATATTCATGATAGGATGAAAACTCTATAAGGGGTCCTAAAGAGCGGAGAACATGTTGTGGGAAGGTAGGATCATTTTAATTTGCATGAATATATCGTTCATGTGATGATTTGTTTAATTCACTTTTTAGTCCAAATTTGTGCTTGTTATATTAAACTTCATAGATGCTTGAATTTGATATCTCTTAGCTTTGCCCATGTTTTTAGAGTGTCTCACATCAAATAAGGATTTATACATCACTTATGTGGTGCCTTGCATCCTCAATTACATCATATTTCTCCTAATATCCATTTGATGGATACCACTTCTATTTGATCACATCTCATCTTATCCAACTACAATGTTTCCTTTTTCACCATTATGATGCCAATTGATTTTTTAGTTTGTGAGTTTCAATGTAAGATATTTTAAAATTAACTGAGGCTTCCTCAAAAATACCTATCACTATTTACATCCACACCATATTTTTCATCATATTCATGACTTCATATGGTTGTGTTTTCTTACATCATGTTTTAGAATAAGCATTGATTTTGAGTTTTCACTCATTATAATCTTTTACTTATTTTTCCATCATTTTGTGTTGTTCTTTATGTTTGACTTAAGATGACTATACTTTCCTTACATGAAATAACATATTTTTTCAAGCATATCCTTCTTTGATTATCTTCTACATTTTCTTATGTATTGGATATTTTCCTCTTATTTACAATGTTTTACATGATTTCTAATAAGATATAGTGTGATTTATATTCAAATTCATCATCTTAGATTTTTTTTCTTTTTTACCATGCATTTTATCAATTTTTGTAGAAAAAAATAAGAAATAATCACATTACATCACATCTTCAAATTTATAATTTTTTAGCCTTAAGTTATTTATCACAAGATTATGTTTTTCCCCATATCTTTATTTTAGTAGGTCATTTTCACAAACTAAAAGAAGCCTCAGAATCCAAGTGAGATAGAGAGTTTTTATGTGCTAACAAAGAAAATTGCAAAAAAATAGTATTTTGTCTTATTTTCAGGTTCACCTCTCATTCTTATCATTGGCACCTTTCATCACATGCAACGTATAGATAATTTTATACATTCATCAAATTATGTGAAGGTTTGTATTTTCATTATATTTACTTTCAATCCTTTCATCATTTCATTTCAGTTATACCTTTTCTATTGCTATGTATATTTCCCAAAGCATAATCCAATGTAACACTATCATGACACATGACGAGCTCCAAGAGGGGCATATTTCATGCCTTAAAGGGTACACTAAGAATGGAGTGTGAAAGGATCCACTAATTTAAGAGAGATGTTGTTATTATATCCTAATTGTACCATTACTATCTTCAATTTAACCTCTTTTAAGTGTGTCTATATGTCTACCTCTCATGTATGTCTCTTGTTGATATTTTTTAGCTTACATATATCATGTGGTCTCAATCTACTCGATACCATCTATTTTTTTCGTTCACCTTTCTTGTACTATATCATCCAACTTAAAATAGTTCTACACTTACGTTATGACAATTGTATTAAATCATCTTGGCTAATACCATTCTATGTCAGCCAACTTATTTAAAGTGTATCACACCAGTCAATACTACCAAATTAGATTCTACATTTGGTTTCAGGTATTATAACACTATATATAGTGATCATATTCAATTCATATCATATAATATACTATTTATTGGCTTTCCTTTTACTTGCACATCTAACCAAAGTACATTTGGGAGAGTTAGTGTCATAGAATATTATCTAGAGGTGTCTTGTCATATGGTGTCATTAAATCTCAATAGGAGTAATAATTGGGATTTCCTAGCTGATAATATCTTATATATTCATCCAACCATTTGATTTATTCAAGCTACAACATCTATTTCAAAGCTCCACTTGAGTTAAAGGAGGATACTGAAGCATCATTGCGTCCACCCCAAGGTAAGTATTTTTATCCCTACATTATTTCCTTTATATGCTTAGTAGATTATACATTTATTTTTTCTTTATAAATATATGTGTGTGTATCCTTTTTTATGTCTTCTCCACACTGAATAAGATGTTATGGCTATAGGATTGTTTAAATTTTCATAAATCACCTTAAGTTTCCTAGACCATCATTTCACTAACCATGGCCCCTTACCCCTTTACAATAATTATAATCCATCCTTAGTTTAGTTAGTTTCTTAACAACCATAGTGTATCTTTTTTGAGGTTTAATGAGATATAAATACTTGTGACATAGGCTTAGGATTTAGAACCATTTACTATTGGCATTCATGTTATGTGTAATCCTATGTTATATCTAAAACATTAATCTAGTTATTACTAGATCATCTAAGTATAGCAGGCTCTATTTGATTAACCATATTTGAGTCTAATTCTATTAAGAGAAAGAGGATAGCATTAAGTCATCATAACCCATGTGTATATAAACTATTGTACACAATGTACTGAAGTATTCACCACAAATAATAACATAGCTATAAAACTCAATATGTTCTTAGAATAAAACATAATCACAAAGTTTGAAACCCTCTTTTCTCTATTTTGTGACAATGGACCAAATTTCAAATTTATAAATTTTAATGAATGGGATTATGATGATAAAATTACATTTAATTTATCTTCAAAATAGTATCCACAAGGGAAAAAAATTGAGTAAACTAACAAGAACCTTATCAACAAACTAAAAAAATTGGATGAAAATAAACTAAGAGACTGACAATTATAATTTAAATATACACTATGGGCCAATATAATAAGACACAAACAATCGCTCAAATCCACTCCATTTTTGATATTTTATGGCCAAAAAATATTATTCCCAATTATGCTAAAGTTTCCCACATATAAGTTAATGAAAGAATACATGGATGGATATGATTAAATAAAATATATCTTTTTGAAAATTATCCAAATGGAGGATGCATGGGATGAAGCTCTACATAATTTTATAACATCAATACATAGTCAAGAGATGGTTTAACAAATGAGAGAGGGTAAATAATTATAGAATTTAAGACTTAGTTCTACTTTGGGATAAAGAAAATGATAAAAATGTTTAACATTCAAGTCTTGATTCATTAAAGATTGCTAAATCTTTAAAATATTAGGAAACAACACATCTAATTTGAAGGATCTACAAGGCAATGACTTATCACTCCTAATCAATGAAAAATACTTGAAGCATTAAATCTCGATTGTGCCATCACCCTTATCTTTAGATTGAATGTGATTTTTGTTGAAGGTTTACTGTAGGATTAAAGTAACTAGTCTAGTTGATTTACTCTTTGTTACATCGATAGGTGTTCCATATAGTGCCATCCAGGTGGGAGTGAAAGGCTATAATGACGTGAGTGGGTTGGCAATTAATTATTTGAACGCTGGTATTATAAAAAAATTATAAAATAAAATTTAATTAACAAGGTGATATGAATAAATAAAATATACAGAAATATAAATTTAAATTAAAAAGAAAAACTCAAATAAATTTATAAAACATTGAAGAAGAAAAGAGCAAAGTAGAGTGCTAAATTTATTTGAAAATTAAAAACTCAAATACTAGCACACCATAATGATAAAACAGGTAATTATTTTAATTTTTAATAGATTAATGTTTATACAACAATAAAGTAAGATATGTATAGATTTATTAAACCCTATTGATGTATATTTACCATGTATGCTTTCAAAAATATTGTTTATTTATTTATTTAATAAATCCTATTGATGTCAGAAATATATTATTTATGTATTTTATTTACTAAGTATATTTTTGAAAATATTTTTTATGTACTTTTTTATGGGGGAAAAATAAACCCTATTGATGCCATAAATATATTACTTATTTATTTTATTTACTATGCACATTTTTTGAAATTATTTTTTACTTATTTATGCTAAAAAAATAAATCATGCAGAAATATTTTTTACTTATTTATTTACTTAATAAACCCTATTGATGCTGGAAATATATTATTTATTTACTATGCGTATTTAGGGAAATATTTTTTACTTACTAATTTATGCAGGAAAAAATAAATGAAAAGCGGAAAAGTCTAATAAAATATTTAAAAATTAAACTTAAAAATTGTAGACAATAAAAATGAAAAATGGTTATAACTAAATAATATATATAAGTATAATGTATAAATACTAACATACATATCTTAGATAAATCTATGTAAAATACACCAATAGATATTATTCTCAAGGTACCTATATCATTTTAAATTATGAGTAACTTGAGAATGATATCTATCAATGTATTTTACATAGATTGATCTAATATATGTATGATAGTATGGTTTTTATTTCATAATCAATTGTTACTTTTATTATTTTCATAATATATTGTTTTACATGGGTTTTATTTAGTAAGTATTATTTAAGATAATGAAGTATAAATGAAAATACAACTTACATTTATCATCTAGTTACTATCCTTATAATAACATACTAGAAAATTTATACATATATTTAAGGCACTTTCAATTGATTGATAAAATTGGGATTTTCTACAAATTGTTTAAATCTTAGAAAATTGGATAAAGTTATGGAGAAGTATCAATAGTAGGCCTAAATATTTTATGTTTTTACTAAAAAATATTTTTTTAAAAAGAAGTATCACATAAATCACAAATGGTATCTGCCTTGAAAGAGAGTTATTATTTTTATTCCATTAAAATTATACATACATACATACATACATACATATTGAATTGATCCCACTTGTTTAGATTTGAAATTATTAATAATGTATCACTGACTTATTTATGCCTTAAAAACATGGCCTAAGATCATGCTTAGTCACTTCTAAAAGTAACTTGAGTTCTATTTAAATGAAATGTCACTTTAGATATTTATACTTTCTTCAAGGTTTTACTTAAAATAAATCATGCTCACTTTGGAAATGATGTTTATTTTATGTGTCTAGTTATTTCACATAAATATTATCTAATTGAATGTGTAGGATCTATTTTATTACCATAAACTCTTTAATATGACACACTTTGTCTTAAAGACATAGAAACTTTGTGAGTTTATTTCATGACTATGTGGCTCTTTCTTTGTGCCGTGTGTCCTTTTCATATTTGTTTATTATTTGATTATTTATCAAATGTTTTTATATTCAATTTTTATTACTTATGTTCAAGAGGATTATTAATTTATTTAAATTATCAAACTTTTTAAAACTTTCCCATAGTATCACACTTCCATGGATTTCTTCGCACTTATGAAAACTATTTGATCTCAAGAAATCAGTGATTCTAAGACAATCTGAAGGTGCCACATTTCATTCTACTAGACACTTAAAGTCTCATACTTTATCACAAAAAAAAAAGCAACTCAACGAATCTCTAATCAACTCTTGACTATGACTCAATAGCAAGGCACTAAGTGGCACATTAACATTTGTCATGTAATCTCATAGTTCCTCACAAATATTCCAATAAATCATAAAGGTTTGATAAAATCTATGACTCAGAAGCAATCACCATTTGACTAGTTTCACATTTTCAATGAACATTAAGTTAAAATAAAATTTCATGGAGATCGATGGAATTTTGTGAATCCAATACACTTAGAGAAATCCCTGTGGCAAGATTACATCAATGATGACATTCTTAGAAATAATGAAATTTTATTTGCATTCAAGCATTGGGAAGTTGGTAGGAAAGTGTCATACTCATATATATTTATACTTCAATTTAAATAATTATAGATTTCACATATTCCATGTGTAAAATATCAATCTGAACTCCATATGACTAATAACTCGGAGACCACATGATGATGAGATGTGGGCAACCAAAATTAGTTAATAATAAAAAATGTAAATAGATGGGGCAAATCCAAACTACAATGGTGAAAAGTGTGAAAATCATATACAAGGGTTGCATTCATCAATAAATGTGCACGTATGATGAA
Source organism: Torreya grandis (assembly GCA_037957365.1). Classification (NCBI taxonomy): domain Eukaryota; kingdom Viridiplantae; phylum Streptophyta; class Pinopsida; order Cupressales; family Taxaceae; genus Torreya; species Torreya grandis. The sequence goes on from JARHVA010004200.1 coordinate 190,783, forward strand.
AATAAAGCATCCACTAGAGACAAATAAAGAAATGAGAAGTTATCAATTTTCATTGTTATATTAATTTCCAATGTACGTGTCATTTTTTGAAAATATAAAAGAGATCATAGTGTTTAAAAATAATGTAATTAAAATTTAAATTGAATTCACTTGTGCTGCATTGCATAAAAAAATTTGATCACTCAACTCATCCCCAAACATGAAAAGATATATAGAATGGATTCAACATTTTTTTCTCCTAGTGTAACCTAGGTATTTACAAATATGCTTTTTTATCTCAAATTTTATACATTTCAAATATTATAGTTACATCTTCAATAAATTAGAGGATATGTGAATCAGTAAAGAAAATGTGGGATCATCTAAAACTCAAATGGATTATTTTGAAGACATAATTATTATTAAAAATATAAATTTACACAAATAAATTCCTAAAAAAAAAATATTCCCATATATTTTTTAATATCCATATTATATACACATATAGAGAAGACATTATTATATCCCCTAATATAAAATACAAATTTGCATTCATATTTGGGATTGCATTTGATGAATAGTATAGGCTACTTTACCCAACATACAAAAGTGTGTTTTGAGTGGCTTGATAGCCTCATTCTCATATAAGTTCTCAAATATTTGGATATAGACATAGATAATTAGGTGGATATAAATGTGTTAAGATAAATATTTTAAGTTGTCATGGTATTGATGAATAAGTTGTATAGAGTTCTAGACATTGCTCATGTCAATAAACTTTGGGTTCCCTTGTTTTCCATGACTATTAATGATAAACAAGTTCCTTCATTGAAAATGACAATTTCATATAATTTGAGACACCAAATAAGGGGAGTGCGACAAAGATATATTTTTTACATGGTGTCTTACATCCTAGACATAATTTATTTCATGGTAGAATTGTAAGTTCCATATTTTCCTAGATGATCTCCATCCTCATCGACTCCTATTCCTAGGCAATTTTTCAAGCTCTTTATGTTTAAATATATAAATTTTATTAACTATATATGAAACTTTTGGTATCCCACTATTTATTGTTCAATTCATGATAGAATAATATTTAGGCTCTCTAAGTAAAAGAGGAGGTTTATTTTATATATTTGATCTCATTAGTACTATTTAGACTTCACAGACATTTAGAGATAATGAATTTTGGTCTCACCCCTGAACTTTCCCCACTATGTATGAGATAAAATATTAGAGTAACAATTTATGATAGGAATATTTGGACATTGAAAATAAATAAACAAGTTTCATGGTATCCCATACCTCTCAGGATAGGGAGAAATATATTGAAACCATGGACAACACTTCAAGCTCTAGTTTAAAATCAATCTTCATTCAATTTTGGTGACCATTCCTTAAAATAATTGGATCCCATCAAAAATGAAAATATACATTTATATTCCTTAAGGGTAAATGTCAGTATGTTGTGTAAACATAATCCCCACCCATATGATCGGATATGCATGAATTCACAAGATGATTAGGAAGTTAATACTAAAACTATGGTTGAAGGGTTGTTGAAATCACATCCCCAATGATCTCAATCTCAAATATAAGATATATTGAATGCCTTATCACCTTTATATAAGTCTTTAATGATATACCTTTCATTCAATAAAAATATATTTAATGGTATTCCTCATCCATCATCATCTCCAAGGATGACTACAACCACTTAATTCCTAAGTTCTTATCCTTCATCTCATGTTATTATAGTTCTTCCTATTTTTATCTTAAATCACTCCTTTTTAAACCCCAATAGGTATAGATGAGACTATGGATATTCTCAATACCACTCCATCAACTTCCTCTAAGATGTCAACACTTTCCAACTAGGCTATGAAAATTCAAATCATTAAGAATTTATATACTAAACAAACATCACAAGCCACTCTTTGATCTTAGTGTCATAATATTACTCCAAATTTATGGTTGAGGCTACTATAATCATAGTGGTATCCATTATAATTTAAACATATCCCATCACCATTTCAAATGTTTCTTCATTATCTAATGATTCATTCATAGGTTCCCCTACTATGATGACTTTATTTTCTTTGGAAATACAATCTCAATCACATACCTTTGTACCATGTCCATTACTATCATTAGAACCCTTAAATTTTAAAGATGACTATGATGTCCTAATTTCCTAGTGTCATCAGTCCAACCATATAATATACACATAATTCTCAATGGGAAAAATTGATTGACATTATTCCCTTTTCGATATTAGAGGAAGCCAATATTTCTTATGTTAAATATACTACAACCATTTCACCATTATAAAATATTCATGACTATATCAGAGACATCTTCCACTTCATTTTCATTTATCACCTTTTTTCATCCATGATGATATCCATGTCAATAACACCTACCACCTCAATAGTCACTCCACAAGAAAGATAATATTAAATAGAGATTGTCCAACTATAAAACTCTTAGAGGCCTTAAATAATTATATAAGATGAGAGTGAGATTAAGCTAAAGTTTGAAAAAATCAACTGGTAAGATAAAATTGGTCACTAAAAGGAAAATTAAATATAGGATAACTTTTATATTTTTTTAGACCTAATAATAACTCTTATCCTTGAAAAATAAGAAGAAAAGTATGGGAACATCCTAAGGCCATACAAGTAGTGAGGATGAGTTCATTATGGACCCTGAGTTTTTGGTGGGATAATCTCACCATATGACAAAGAAGGTATTTCAAGGGATGAAGTATAAATTTAGGATATTAGAAACAAAATCTAAGGTAGTTTTTCTTAAGAACATTATTGAGAATTTTGAAAAGAGCCTAAATTCATTATTTGGGTCATTAATAAATGTTCATGAGGCTAAGATAGAGACAAACCAAATATAACATAAGGCCAAAATATATCAACAAAATATTGATATAGTTTTAAAAAAATACCAATCTCACCAAGGTAATAATAAATAATATGTTTCCAATCCTAAAAATTATGACTATAATTGTGCACAATGAAAGCTTCTCTAGAAGAAGGGTCTAGAGACATAGAATTTGTTATGAATTTAATCAGCAACTATACTACTAATGTTTTAGATGTTTTTAGGGAATAAACCATTATTTAATTATTATTTATAGATAATAAACTGATTATATACATGATGTTCACTACACAATTGAATACCATAATGACTAGATTTAAAAACAAAGTCATAGACACCACTAGATTTGGTTACAAGGAAGTGGTCAATTTAATTGCTTATGGAATATAGAAAACTAAAATCCAAATTAAAATATAATAGATCCTGCACCCTATCTCTATCAATAATATAATTTTGGTGAGCATATAAGACATGTTAACTATATCACCAATTATAAACGTTTCTCAAATAGACAAGTACTATCATTTATGTGAACAAGTGTTACAAAATCCATAGGTAGGCACATCAATAGCTGGGGATAATTCAAAATAAGATTTAAATTTTAGGATACTTTTATTCATTTTCCTTTTAATGGAAATTTAATTTGAGTTTTCCATGATGTTAGTTTTAGGCTATATTTAGAAAAGCATTGCCATTCGCAGGCAAATGTTTCTTTATTCGGGTTAGATTGTGTTTATCTAGTGTTATCTATACATTATACATTGAACTCATGAGGAATATTTTATCAATAAAATCATAATTTAAAAATTATCATGGGATGGTCAATGAATTTTATTTATTTTTATTTCTCATTTCATAAGTAACATAGTATGTGTGTCGACTAGATTAATCATTATATGAAATTTATATGTTCATTTTCGATTAACTGAATCGAGTTATTATCTATTTTAGATGTTTTGATGATTTTATTTTCTTATGTCATTGATTTTTGGGTTGGTTATGTTGTATTATTTATTACGTTCATTCAATTATATTTTAATTAAGGTTAGGGGAATTATTCACAATTAATCTCTCCTTATAATTGAAAATGTTTTTGTTTAAATTTGAGTACTAACTATATTTGAGTGAATGTTAGTTAAAATATATTTGGAATTATATTAATAGGATAATTTAGGAAAAAATATATGTGGTGCTTAAGAAACATTATTTTATTCTCTACTCTTCACTCAATTTTTTAATCAAGGTTTATTTTTATATCAAAGAATCATTATGAATATCCATCCTTAATGAAAAAACTATGTGGAACTTAAGAAAAATTATTTTCTAACTTACCCTTCATAGGAATGTTTTAGATTTGGTTTCATAGACACATTAATTTAACTAACTATTCTACCATATATTTATCTATAAAACCAAATACCTACAACTTGTGTACTGAGATTATTTGTGTGATCCTACATCAAGAGGGTAAAAAACTATTATCTTATTAGGTGATTCATAAACCTAAATCAACAAATAAATGTATGTTTAATGTAAAAAATGTTATGTGTGTTTAGAATATATTAGAGTATGAGGAGAATGCTTCTAATATTGTTCAATAATTTATTACTAGGCATAAAAAAATTATACTTCAACTTAACATCATGTGTTTTATGAAAGTGTAAAGATTTTTTGATCAAAAAATTATTAAATTCACACCATGCTTAAATCCATGTTATCTCCAATGTTAGACCATCAATAAAGATAAGAAAATAGACATCCATGGATTGAAATTTGGAGAAACAAAGTGTATATGATGATAAAATGAATGAAATTTTCTTTAAATAAAAAATACAATGTTTATGAATATAATGATTTGAGCAAAAAAGGGTTTGCAATAATAGAGGAATAAATTAGGGTTTACAATTCTAAGGACAATAGAGAGAAAAGGATGCAAAACATATGAAGGATAAGGCCATTTACAGATGTAATTAATACATTGTGTGATTTTAGTTTTGTTAATTTTTTTGACCAAAAAATCTAAATTTTATGCTTACACATTAAGTATGAAATTTGTTAGTAAAAATGAAAGGCCTTATAAGAAAACAAGAATGTCAAGGGAAAAAAATCAAGAGTTGAAGGTAAGTTCATTTATTTGTCCTTTGATTTTCAATTACTCTTATTGTTTAATCTATTCAATATTATTTTTTAAATAGTTTGTCTAATATTAGGATAAGGATGGTGTGGAAGAAATGAATAAAATAAAGTGGAAAATAAAAATATATTCAAAAGGGACTTGATATTACCCACATTATGAATTTTTCAATTTTATGATCTTAGTACTCAACTTTACAAAATATATTATGTGAAATTTTCATTCTAAATGGTATATTGTTCCTTTATTTTTAATTAGTATTAGTTTTTAATCATTTTAGGGGTACATTTTGAGTTTTGAAAAAATATGAAGAATCCTGAGATGCAATATAGTGTTGGTGATCATGGAATAAAATTTGATGCCGAATTATTGTAGAAGAAGGAGAAAGGGAAAAATCAATTAAAACATGATTAGTGAGATTTGTAAATAGTTTTAACTATTAAACTTAGTATGTTCTATTAAAATGATATTTGTTACTATGATTTTTTTTAATGATTTTGTATTTTGAGCTATGAGAAAAAAATGAGCGCTCGTATGATACTGACCATGAAATAATAGCTAATTTTGAGGTATTGTAGGAGGAGGAGGAGGGGGGAAATCAAGGTAAGCGGGATTAGTGATATTTTTAAAAATTTACAACTATTAATCTCTTTGTATTCTATTTTAATGAAATTTATTACTATGAAATGTTTGTGTTAAGTTTTATTTTGTGTGCACTAGGTTATGAATCTAGTTTTTTTTGACACAAAAGTGAAGGATTCTCATACCATGCAACTAAGAAATGTAAAAATATATTGAATAACTTAAATTTTGGTGAAAATGTTTATATAAATGATAGCGAAGGAGTTGCTATTTACATGGACATTCTATTAGAGGATTGTTATGAAGAAAATAGAATGGTACATGACTATGAGGTGTATAGTTTTAATGAAGTTATGGAAAAAGATGAAGAAAAAAGATCAAAATCTATAATTTTTAGTAATTTATAACAGTGTTTACAAACAACCAAATCATTCAACACCACTTTAGAGGTAAGTTTGAACTTAAATTAGATGATTTTGTTGTTTAATTTGGGCATGTATAGGAGATGAAATGGTTTCAACAACTTATTCATAAACCTTGTCCAGATGATTGTATCTTGGTTCAAGTTATTAAATGTTTCAAAAATAAAAAGGATTTGCCTTATCAAATTCATGGTTCGAGATATGTTAGGATAAGATGCCATATGGATAAATTTTAAGATGAGATTGAAATCATGGTGGACACAATACAATAAGCATCGTGACTTTATAAAGAAGAACATAGTGGATTTTCATGTGGATGGTTAGAGGTTTGTTGGTGGGAGAATTTTGTTGATAATAAATGATTATATTTTTCATGGGCAACATACACCCAATGGGTGCATTCTTATTCACATTATAAATGTGGATGATTTTCACAAATTGTTACCAAAATTGTGGCCCACTTGGACTATTTTGGGATAAAAGTACAATAATATTATTTTATGGCATAAGGTTCTAATAAAACCTCATATTGACCCAAAGGGAATGGTGAGTTTATTTAGTTATGTTTTCTATTCTCTATTTGTTTCCATTTTACCAAATATTAAGGCTCAACAAAAAAAAACATTTTTGGTACTCTTTAATCTAAAATATTATTTAAATTTGGATAACATAATTTACACTATACTTTAAAGTTGAAATTATGATAACATTTTCTCTCACATAAAATTTTACGACTAATGGTTTTTAGTAGTCCCTAATCTTATGTATTCACATGGATAATTTGTGTTGTAGGCATGAGGATGTTCATGTTCATGTTGAGAGATTTGATAAAAAATGGAAATCATCATTATGATTCAATTTTTATGGTAAATTCTTATCAATTATCTATTTTCATTTTTATTTTACACTTGTTACTAATAACTTTGTCTAAACATTCATTATCCATAAAAAGATTGAGAAATTGTATCTTTTTTTCTAAAGCCCTTGGCAATGGAATATTTTTTATCACAAATTTCCTTACCCTAATTAAAAATTATAATATTTAATTTTTTGTAAAACATATGTTGTACCACACTAAGTTCATTGTATATGGTAGGGACCAACTTGATTTATAACATTCAATTATCATTTCATTTGTTTGATTGTATGTTAATTGTCATACTTGATTATTTACAACATAATTATTAGTAATCATCATATTTAATGGAATTTAAATTCTTTAAAAAAATAATTATCACTTTGAAAAATGGTTTTCAATCAAAAAATTATATAAATGTAGTTAAAATTAGATCAATGTAGTATTCATATCAATATGATTTCATACGCTCAATTGTAGGTGACAATGATAGTGTTAAACTTTGAAAAAGAAATTTTGAAAATGACTCATTTGGTCAAGATAGTATTTTTAATATTTTTAAATGTTTATTTTATATAATTTCACATATTCAATTATTCCATAAATAATTTTTCCATTTGTCGCAACTCGTAAGTTTGAACATGTTCAAATCAACATTTTTATTTTCATCGTAATCACCTTTGAATGTATTTTTTAAACATATATCCTAGAATTGTGGGCTTTAAACTTAATTTTTAATCTTAACATAATTTATAACACCATAATTCATTTAATAAAATAAATATTATCTTTATTTATCTAAAACCCTATCCTAAGGTACTGATTCTAAATACTAAACCATATCCTAAGTTTTTAAAGTCCTAAGACGTAAGAGAATGTGGTCATGTTTAATACAAAATTAATAATACATAATCCCTTGACTATGTACATGTTTTAATTAACAATTCATATCAATAGTCTCTCAATTATGATCAACTTGGACATGTTAGATATCAAGTCATTATTGATATAATTTTAAATATCGTCTATGTTTCTATCATTATATACATATTTAAATCTCAATAGCCAACTTCAAAATTATTTATTAATTTTTATTTAGTTTCAAAAATATATTATAGTCTTTTATTTTTAAATATCTTTACCATAGTGGTTGATGGTTTTGAAGGCAACATATATTTTTCGTAATGTCACTAAAATTTGCTAAGTTTGGTATGGATTTTAAAAGGCAGTTGCTAAGTTTGGTGAATATTTAGAAAGTTAGTTTAGTTAATATTTTTAAAAAGGTGATCCTTACCAATTTTTTTATTAAAGCAAGGAATGTGCTAAATAATTAATGGCTATTTGACATTCTACTCACATTCAAAGTGTAATGGAATTGAGGTATAGTTGTTATTAATTTTCATTTGTTCATCTTGATACAAATATTAACGCTTCTTATGAAATCCAAACTCCAATGATAATTTATTTGATAAAATTTATCTAATATTTTTGGATTTATATTTGCTCTCTATAAATTTTGAAAGCATTGTGAGGATTGTTATACTATATATTCAATTTATGAGTAATTTCTAGTGTTTTTTATGGTATTTCATTATATTGGATGAAAATTTGAGTGTTTTAAAACCATTTATCATAAGCATGAATTTGATTTTAATTTTAATAATAAATTTTCAAATTAAAAAAAACTTGTCTTTTCTTTGCATTAAGGAAAAGTATTCCAATGTGTGATGTTTAATTTTTTTTAATAAATCAATCATGCACCATATTTGAATCAATAAGGATTCTAGAGTTTATTCATAATTTTATTTTTTTAATAAATTTATTTCTTTATCATCTTTTTAGTTGTGAACATTGGTTCTCATGGATTTTTTTTGTGTAATACAAACTTTCGATATCATTTTTAATGAAACCATGATATCAAAATCTCTATGTGAAAATTCTTGCTCATAATTGGTGATTGAGTTTTATGGGTGAAACATGGATATATGCAATGGTATTTATTTTTTGAGATGACATATTTATAACTAATTATTTGGGTTTCAATATAAATGGTTTTATATGAAAATTATTTTATGTCTTTGAGGTGTTTTCCTTTTAAAACACTACCTAAGATTATTTAGTTTTTAATCAATGAGTAATATTCAATCAATTATTTAATGCAATTGAAAACATGTTGGTATAGAAGAAGTTTTTATGAATCTAGTTTGCTTTATATAAGCTTTGCATGTACTATTTCAAGTTTATTGACTGAGTAATTTAATGAAAATTGTTTTGTATGAAACATATGGTTTCTATAGAAGGTTTCATAGATTAAAATTATACTTGTATTATTCTTTAGTTTGTAAGAATTTTTTTTGAGCACATTCACTTGTGAATTTGAAAATATGTTTGTATAAAAGTGTTTATTTTTTAATAGTATCAAGTTTAATTGATATGTTTATATGTAGATTCAAAATATAGACTTAAAATGTTTTTTAAGCACATATTAATTTTCATGTATGTTAGGCTTATTTTAATAAATTTGATTCACAAAGATCAAAATGGATTGATTTTTTTTTTTAAATATTGCCTTATGTGCAAAAATAACACCATGAAGATGATAATATTTTGTTTTGTTTGAAAAATAAATTTCTCAACATATTTTGCATTGGTTGTTTATTAAACTATTAAAATTGGCATTTATTAGTTGGCATATGCAAGGGTTTCATACATAATGGTTTTATATACATGACCATTTTGAATATGTTTTTCTTAAGATTAAATTGTTTCAATCTTAGTCATTAAATTTTAGTCTCTCATATAGTGATGGTTTAATTTATATATGATTATTCAAATGAGTTAATATATTAATTTAAATATATTATATAGGGTTATGTAGATATATTTCAATTGAAAATTATTATTTTTTATTTTAAAAGTATAAATTTTATAAATTGAAGATTAAATAATTTAAAGGGTTATATGGAAAGATAGAAGGTTTTTATTTAGCATTAAGGTTATGCAGTGATACATTTTTTATATAGTGAAAATATTGTATCATAATATTATCTTATATCTTTCAAAAGGATAATGGATAATATTTTATTATTATTTTTGTTTTAAAAAGAACATTTTGGGCTAGAGTAGAGGTTCACAAAGTTGTTATAGGTATAATGTTTGGGGAATAATGTCTCAAAAATATGATAATATACCACCTATTCAGGGTAATTACCAAGGCATATCCTTTAGGTCTCAAAGGGTGGCTATTACATTTACATGTGGTTATAGTTGTGGGGTATGTGTCTCTTTTCACTTAAATTCTATTGACCCTACATTTTGGAATATTTTAAAAATAGTACCTTCTAATTCCTTTTCATCCCATGGTAATTATGTTTGTTAAATATTTTATAGAGGTAGTTGATCTCTTCCATTTATATGTGGTTCACCAAGTACTTCAACCTAGAGAATGAAAGTTGTAAGTAATATGATATCCCCTCTATTGATATTTAACCAAAAGGAAATAATTATTTAATCTTAAATCTTACAAACTAGTGAGTGATCCAGCGAATGTTTCTTCCTTAAGTTATAAACATGTTATTAGTCCTTCATCCCTACTTGTAGTAACCTACTTCATGAAGAAAATGAAACTAAAATTGGATGATAAATCTAGTTGAGTGACATGAATATAGACACTTATAATTCATTTTGGGTACCCTAAGTATTACATTGAATAAGGGATTCCTTTGATTGATTTGGATTCAAATGGTAAAAAGTCAAAATGATATTTACAATTTTTTAATGATTGATATTTATAGATATTTCTAGTTTTGAATTTCATATTTTAGTTTGACTCAAAATACTTTGTTACTATTAGTTTGATTTCACCAATAAATTTTTATAATAATTATAAAAATAATTTAACATGCAATAATATTTTGATGTTTGTTGATAAATTTTGGTTTTATTATCCTCATAATATGTTCATTTTATTTTTAATTTTGGATTAGTGTGTGGTTAAATTTTTAAGTCAAGCAAAGTTTATAATAATTATTTATTTTTTAAGGTTAATATTATTGATTTTATGGATTTATTTATGGTAAAATGTTTAAGTTAGGAGTATTATATTATTGTTTTTTATTTTTAAATGTTGATATATATATTTTTTTATCATTGCACTCAAGCATACTTGGAGAGTATTGTTGACATAGATAATAAGCACAAGAGGCTCATTGTAGTTATTCATAAATTCATGTACCCAAATTTTAAGCTCATGTCTCTAGTGGACATAAACTTCTACCACATTTATGTTGAGAAGATGAAGACTTTAATTGAGAAGTGGCTATTCATGATGTGAAAAGTGATAGATCCTTTGAAAAAGAGTAGAGAGTGGATGCTGCCCTATTTTAAAGAGGTCAATTTAATTTTTTTATTCCACCTAGATGACACACTATTGAAAAAAGAGGAATTTGAAGTCCACCTAGCCCAATTCAACCAGGTCATGTAGAGAAAGGTGGTAAAAGTCAACAAGTCTAGGGCCAAAGCAATCTTGGAGTTATCAACCCAATTAATGGTTAACATCAACCAAGTTTTTGAGGTGAAGGTCTCTCTAGAGGCCCCACTCCTAGTTCATTAGTAGTTATTAGTCTAGGTTGAGGTAATATTTTGTGAGAAACTCATGCACCTTGGTAACATGGATCATGAGTTCTAGTTGGTGGTATCCATGATGGAAATAGAAAAGGAATACCCCAAGAAATTAGGAAGTACTCCCCTTACAACCTCTTTTTGATCCTCTCCTAGTGGGTCATGGGTTCCTCTTATTTTTATATTTATAATCTTTTGGTGTAATTATATTATAACCATTACAGGGCATAATGTCCCTAAATCAGAACATGTGCAATTAGGAGATGGTCCCCATTCCCCTTGTATGTGTGTGTGTGTGTGTGTGTGTGTGTGTGTGTGTGTGTGTGTGTGTGTGTGTGTGTGTGTGTGTGTGTGTGTGTGTGTGTGTGTGTGTGTGTGTGTGTGTGTGTGTGTGTGTGTGTGTGTGTGTATATATATATATATATATATATATATATATATATATATATATATATATATATATATATATTAAAAAGGTTGAATCTATTATAAACAAGCATTATGAGATAAATGATAAATTGATTTTTTATGTAATTGTGTCTAGTTCATGGATGTCTTCTACTTCCTTTTTTTTAATGGATTAACACTAGTGTTAATACTATTAATCATGATCCTATACAAGATTCATGTGTTAAATAGGATTATTATTAGCTTTTATAATTAAGTTATTTGATTATTTCATCTTAATTTAAATCTATTAGGAGTTCTATGTGATTCACAATAGGCCTATTTACATTTCTCCACTAAAAAAAATCTCTAAATCAAGCATTTCTCCATTTCCCTTATACTCCTCTGTGTGACTAGAGCTTGATCCATCGTGAAACTTAACATATAGTGGTGTAACTATATTCAGGCACATTTTGGTCCGATAAGTATTTGTGTTAGCCATTTAATCTATATTTTTTCTTTTGTTTCTTACACTCTCTCCCTTTTGATGTTTATTTGTGAACAAGTGATCCCTATCTCCATTTTTATAAATGGTGAATTTTAGTAGAGATAAAAAATTAATCTATTGAAATCAGTTCAACTAGAAGTATAAAAGTTTTATGTGTCAATGAGAAATTTGGTATTGAACCCTTGATTGTAGTTTTACATATTTTAGAGATATATTTGAAGAATGCAATTTAATGGAACCTAATACATTCAATTCATGCCTTATATTATCTCAACATCAATTCTAAAATGAGAGGACATAATTCCCCTAATTATTACCTGAGCTTGCTCAGTACCTATAATCTCTCTAAGAAGCTAAAGGGACAAACATGAAACTTATCCAATTGAATGAGGGATAATATTAATGTCTCATTCACCAAAATGTATACATAGACTAGGATGACCTAAAACTTTCATCTTTCTCTCTATAGACTAGGAATCGAATAAGATCAATTAAATAAAGTATACATATACATGGATGTGTAGATAAGGGACAAAAAATTGTGTATATCTAGGAGAGTATCACCTATGACTCAAACATTAAGATAAAATGGTTCTAAATAATAATATTATGACATAGGGAATAACTCTCACTAGACCTCAATATAAGTAAATGATTGTAACTATGATTGTAATGATATAATTAAACTTGTTGACAGATAAAATTAATCGCATGTTTGTTAAAGATAATTATTGAAACATTCCAAACCACATGAATTATACTCAAATACATGATTTTCATTTCCAGATCCTCTAATCCATTCATCTATACGTGGACTCAAACCTATACCTATTATCAATATTAAACAAAACATTAAATGTAAAATTCTAAATTTACTTATAATAAATTTCAAATTATCTCTAATAGATTATATATGTCTATAATACATCTATATAGGTCTACACTAAGTGAATAATGATACAATGCTCCCCTATCCACTTATAGTGACTGCATCCCATCCTAAATATCAACTAGTTTCTAAAATTCAAAACATCATTTTGGCTCTTCATGCATGTTTCACATAATATGATAAAGGAAATTATCAAAAAGTCACCTATAAATAAATATCAAGAGTCATTAATTCTATATAATTATTATTCACTTTGTTCAAACATATACACTACTGCACATTAAAAAATTTACCCTATTTTACCCAAAATATGAATCATTCACAAGGAGAAACCATAAACCAAGTCAAGATACTTTACATTAATTGAAGAGACATCACTATCACGTATCTAAGCCATCTTATAGATGCATAAAAATATTCAAAGAAGAATAATTTCAAATTAACTCTAGGTGTGATAATTACGTGGGCTTGATTTCCTTACTTGGAGTATTGGGTAAGTAGGAAACAATCAATCATCAAGGGGTGAGTGACGTCATCTCAATACATTTTAATCCCCTCTTTTTCTTGAAGGTTTTTAAGCAATCAAAGTTCCCTAAGGTTTTCAAAGATAAAATAGGATACACATCAATTTATGCATATCCAAACCTTAGTTGTGATAATATAATATTACTCAAAAAATAGAAATGCAATAGACATAATAATAAGTTCTTTGGACAATCAACTTGGATAAGTATACAATCAATGGACTTGATTTAGTAATTTCATTATATAGCAGCCCTATTCTACTTCTTCCTCCTACTTCTTCCTCTGATCAATAATTTCCAAAGTCTTTGTTTTTCTATCATTAATATGACATATTTAACTTTGAAAAACATGTATTCTATAGAATGGAACACGTTACAATGTCTTCCACCTATAGCGAACCTATCCAAATTTTGTTTTTGTTATTGATTCTAATACTAACCCTATATATTCACCTCTTCTTCTAATTTTCATTATCAAGTAGTTAGAATAGTCAACTAGTATATGTATGCATGCTAACTCTATCTCTTCTTAGTGTTTTACAAAATATAACATGTTTTTATATTTAACAATTTGATAAAATCAAAATAGTTAAATATTGTATATCTTTAGCATTTTAATATTTCATGTTTTATACCTATATAATCACATAATCAAGTTTTTTATTTTATAAAAATAGGGTAAAACAAAATTAAATGATTTAAAGGGGGCACAATAAAGTAAATGATAGGTAAGTGATAGTAAATAAGGTAAGGTGTAAGGGTTAACCAAATGTGGATCTATGTAACCTTAGATTAAAAATGGAAATATAAGCAATCATATATCTATAAAAACTTATTTAGTATAAAAAATATCCTAAGTAAGGATACATAGATACATGCACAAATAAATAAATAACATCTAATATACTAGGTAAAGGTAATAGTATAGGGATAGATATACTTACCTTAGGTGGACTCATCAATACTTTAATCTCCCCCTTAGATCAAGTGGAGATTTTCAAGATATTTTGTAGGCTTAACAACTCAAATGGTTGGATAAATACTTAGATATACTAAATTATGAACTCCCAATGACCTTTCCTATTTATATTCAATGAAACAACAAGACAAGATGTCAAAGATAAGATTCTAAACAATTAACTCTCTGAAGTAATTCCTTAGGGAAGAAATGAAATCATAATAAGAGTGTATTAATATGATATATTTTATTAGGAATGTAATGTGATCCATATATATATATATATATATATATATATATATATATATATATATATATATATATATATATATATATATATATATTGTTCCAACACTTAAAACTAACCCTAAACTATAGGTTGACGATATCATCTAGGTTGATGTTGAATGATATAGGGTAGATAACAAATTTTGGTAAGAGTAAACATAAATAAAAGATAGATAAATACTTGGAAGAGGTCAAACTGATAGTAGTTATCGTTTAATAAGATATAATTCCAGTAGATCTTGAAAATTACCATGAGCAAATCCCACCACATTCCTGGTGTACCTTTTACGTCATGCTCTCAAAAATATTGATGTGTTAATAAGATATTATAAGATAAAATGTAAATTAATTAATAAAGTGAAAATATTTTGTGTATACATATACCAACTAGATAAAAGGTTTAATGCACACCAAAGGTTACAACCAAATATTATCATGATGGGAAAACAAAAATGGAGATCTTAGTTATTAGGTTAAGTCCACATAGTTCATAATTGTTTTGTAATGAGATCTCCACACCATACATGACATGTAAAATTACATAACATAAAATATACAAAATAACCCATCTATTTAGGAAGTGGAATAATTAATTAACATTTTAAATCTCTTGAAGATAAATGGAAATTATATTTAGTTGATAACTTGGCTTGTACAAAGTGTGCGGAAGGCACATGCATGCAATAGAGAATATTCTAAAGAGATCAAATTAACCCATAATAATTCTTATGATCAATATTTAATCATAAATACCACTATTAATGAATGGTCAATTTGTGATTTTTTGATTGATATAACTATTGAACTAAAGATACTCACCAAGAAAGATTAATTAAGATGGTAATTCCACCATTGTAACCCTATCCATATGTATTTTCATTACCAACAAGGCATGCACAACCACTTAATATCTTATACAATGCTAAAGTGGACTTGTTTAGATCCAAGTTCACAAGACATTGAAGAGATCAAGCTAGTAGAGGCCGATAACTACTCAACATTGTTGGAAAGGTCATGGCGATATAAAATTAATGTTTATATGTGATTAAAAAATATTACATGAGATTTGAAAACCAATAAAAAGAGAGTGGTGAATCCCCTTGATGATCACTATGGATCAAAAAATATGGACAGTATGGAAACAAAATAGGACCTTATCCACATCTATAATATAATGACATAAGAGAAGTTATATCTAAATACTATGGATGATGGGTTCCTAAGTGGAAAATTGAAATGTATGCCTCAGACACCACAAGTAATATGAATCAAATTTGGTTTTGAGAACCCTATGAAATTACTATAATAAATTACCTAATAGTGAAGACATACAACACAAGAGTCATAATGGGATAATTCCCACCATTCATAAGACAAAATTCAATAATGGGAATCAAGACTTAATAAAATAATGCATAAAAATGGGTACCATATATAACAAAAGTTACAAAGATAGTGTTATAAATAAAATAAAGGAGTTTTGAAAATCTCGCAAGGTTTGATGTTATAATAGGATAAATATTAAATTAATATTAAAATGTTAAAGATAATGAACAACAATCTAAATGACTAAAAATTAATCTCAAATCTACTCTAAACATCTGATTAGGTATGTAAGAAAAAATGAATGAAATGTATCAATTGAAACACAATAGATATACCCAAATTCATGCAAGAATTTTACCTCTAAAATAATAATGTTTCCCAAGTTTGACAAAATAATTGTACTCTTTATGTTTGTAATGTTAGATTGCAATGATGAGATCGAGACATAACAATGTCAACAATGAATCATGGAATTCTCAATCATTCATTAGTTATACTTTCATGGAGGATGGCTTGTGTATACATCTATATTTTCTTGATTTATCTATCATCATAAATATTACTATTAGGCAATGTTAATTTCACCTATCTCATCTAATTTCATCATAATATCACCCCTTATAGTCATTTATCTAACATCCCCCTTCATTATTCTTCATCATGCTAACATTATTCCCACCCAAAAAATCAATTAATTCACCTAATTCCCTATTATCCACTAACTAATCCCACTTATCTAATATTTATGAATTTAAAATTCCCTTCCACCTACCATAGCCTATGAGTAGCTTCTCCTACTCCCCTAGATTCTCTAGAGCCCCATAATCACATGACTAATTCACCACTAATCATGATTAGACTTCAAAATATATTATAGAGGATTCTACCTCAAAAATATTCCTTCCTCTATAATCATCTAAGGAATTTTTAATTCTTTGAATAGTCCTTGACCATTGATTCTCCTACACCCAACTTTGAATGTTGTCCATTGATATTCCTTCCTTCCTTTTATTTAAGAACCTTCACTCCTCTATTTTGAGGACAATGATAAATTCAATCACAAATCCATCAATCCATGAGATCTATGTAATTCAAATCTCTTGATCAAGCTAATATCATGTTATCCATAATCTGAGTCTATTATAATCAATCCAATCTCCATCTATAATCTTCATTATTCTATTTTTTTGAATCTTGATTGGCAACATTTTGCTTTAGACTAAAATTTTGTTTTAAATGTTCATTTTATTTAATTTTTATCTAATGGTTTCTAATTTTAATGGTGGATTGTGTATTTGGGCATTTTTAATATACTTTGCATAATCAAATCCCATTGCTCAATTTTATCATCTCGCTTGTTAATTATATAAAGGGTGGTGAGAAGAATGAAGGGATGGATTTGAATCTTATGGGTGGAAAGATAAAGGGTAGAGAAATATTATATGAATTAAAAAATCCTAAGGGAGAAAATTAATTTAATAATCAAAGGAATTAAAAATTCCTTGGGAAATGCTAAAAGAGGTGGTGTGGGGCTCTAGGTGTATTAGGAGATTGTATATCCCATTATGATTAGTTAAATATAGTTAGTAGGTGATTAGATGAGGGATCTATAAGAGATGTTGGTAGAGGTAGGTGGGATGTAATTTTAAATTAAATAATAATTTATTATTTTATTAGTATCCTAATAGAGGTATAATGACATGATTAATTAGCATGTAAGAAGTGCAAGGTTAGTATGGTAAAGGGGGATGTAGGGGATATTAGATTATTATCTAGGGATGATTAATGATAGGGTAATAAATTAATTCATGAATTTAATGTTAGGTGATGTTAGACATAATAATAGAGTGAGTGAAATTAGGTGTACACATTTTTCCCTTTCTTAAAGGGTATTTTGACTAAAATAAGTAATAGTATTTCAAAGAATAAAAATGGTTGTGGATGTTATTAGTTTAGTAGATATATGATTCCCTTTCAAGGTTCATATGAAGAGGAATGAGACAAATGGCCACTCAAATGGAAATGAGGGGTGGGATGCACAAATAGACATGAAAAGGATAGGATGGGATATAAGAGATGGGATTATGGAGAAAATCAACCATAGATATGAGTTACTAATAGATAATGTGCCTCAAAATGATACATGTGAGGGAGTGAAAATGATAGTGTCATAGGTTTAGAAATGCCCCAAATTAGAAGCAACCATGATGGGATGATCATAAAAGGATACTAAGTTTAGATGTATCATGGGCAAGGACACATGTGGGGAAAAATAATATCTTAGATTGGATTATGGGCCACAAATTTTAGAAAATTTTAAGGTGAGAATACATGCCGATAAAGATAAAATTATGATATCAAATAAATGACTTAAAGATAAAATAAAATGATATTAAATATTAAAATAATATGATATTAAATATTGTTAAATGATTTTAGTCATATCCCTATAAAGATAAAATTATGATATCAAATAAATGACTTAAAATTAAATAAAATGTACACAATCTAAAAGCTATAAGGTAATAAATAAATAAGCAATAAATAATCAACTAAGAACAAACTAAAACCTAAATAAAGAAAATAGAAAATAAAAAAAAAATCTATTCTAATCTAGGAGATAAAATAGAACTAAAATAAATACATAAAATAAAAATAACTAAATGAAATTTAAATTGAATGTGAGTCTTAAAAAAGAGTCATATTATCAAAGATAAAAGATATTTTATTAATAAAAAATCTTTCAGTACATAAATCATTAAAGTAATAATTGATACAATCTGAATAGATCAAAAAAATGTCACATGCATTGATGTAATCATTGTTATTTGGGCCAAGTACTTTAGATATTATACATATGACTATGAAACTACAATCATCATAAGATATTAAACCTAATAACCTTTAGTTAATCAATTTATAAACTAAACATGAAATTTGGATATACTTACATTGATTAAGCATGTTACTTAATTATCAGAGAATGTGTGATTGATGTTCTTGCAAAAGTTATACTATCCCAGAGATGTTACAAATAAAAGATTATGATGATGAAATTTGAAGCAATTTAGAGTCTTCAATAATACTGTATAACATTCCTCCCTTTCTATGTCACTTGGATCTTCATTTATAATAACATCTTCAAGAGAAAGTTGAATAATAGGTTATACCTGACTTTAGTTAGTTATTAGTTAAGACTAATTGAATTTTTAAATAATTAAATTATTTTATAATTAAATTTATATTAATAATTATATGTCTTATAAGATACAAAATAAAATAATAATAGACTAACTCAAGACAAACTCTAAACAGTTGGGGGCCTTTAGCTATTACTATCACTTAAATAAAAAAACTATGCCAAATATTTAATATGACAATAAATTTAAATTAAAAAATACATCTAACACTAAATCCATATGCATTAATCCATTTAACATCAGTAATATATGTTCAAACCCAAAATATCAATTATTGTAAACTTCCAACTACTATCAAATATCAAAAAACAAATGTGTATCATCAAGGTACTATAGTATGAGAAAGTATTTAAAAATACTAAAATATAAAAATAACTTATCCAATCATCTAAATGTCATCATAAAACTAAATTATGATAAATTATTAGAAAACATGAAGATCTACAACATAATTTAGTATTCCACCCATTCACATTTATTATAATTCATTATCATAATTAATAACTTTACTAATTTAGTGTCACCTTCATTATCTTCATCGTCAACCTCTAATTTCACCTTATTAACTATCCTAGTGATTATATGAAATTATGTAAGATTGATTCCTCATGTCTCACTTCTCAAAAGAGATGTCCTTTCTTATTTAATTATATAGAAGGAAAATTAGTAATACTTAGCCTCAAAAAACCTATAATAGCATTTTTAGGTTCAGGGGAAGGATTATTAGTATGGAAAAAGGGCTCTAAAATTTAATTTTGTAGTCAAATATAAATCATTTCAAGGTTAATTTTCTTGATGTTGGGGAGAATAGTGAGGAGTGGGATTCTGATCAAGTTGTAAAGGGGTATGCATATGTTGGGAGGAACTACTTAAATTTTATTGTCAGTAAGAATGAGCTCTCCAAGGAGGTCCTCTCTAACCTCAATTTACAAGTTTGAAAGGTAGAAAATTTAAACATTTAAAAATGTGCGCTAAGGCATCAAAATGGATTGACATGAGTGTATGACAATTATAAGGTATAGGAATAACCCGACCAATCATCCTACTCATAAAATTTTGTCATTTAGGAACAAATCTTTGCATAGGTGTATCCACTCTTTTCCTTTCTTATTTACACCCTGAATTATCATCATGTGAGATATTAGAAAGAGGTAGAGTCTAACCTTAAATTTTGTTGAAAAACAAAACCCTAATTACTATTTGTATTGAAAACTATAATCTAAAACATGTTAAACACAATAAATATCCATATCTAATTCTTATAAAGAATTCTTCAATAAATTTCAATAAAAGAGATTGAAATTTTAATCATTAAACTTATATCAACATTTAATGTTGGTCAAATTTACTTATTATATTTGTAGATTCATAAAAATTAGAATGCCTTTCACATGATTATGTCATATAATCTCGAAGTTTGATTATATTCACATAATGCTTAACAATAGCATCTGTTGATGATTTAAAATTGTGCTTGTTCTAACACTAACAATGGGAAGTTTCAAAATGTGGGAATTTCAACTTGAAACAACCTCCATATTTTTGAGAAGTTAGTTCTTCTTTATGTCAAGTGTATACTGGGAAAAGGGACAGGAATTTTAACAGAAACACAAATGCAAGAAAGAAAATCTAACTATGGCGATGCGCCTGAATGTAATTCAAACTTAATCCTGAGCACAGTGAAACTATATATAGGATTCATTTACATTTAAGAGAAAACAAGTGCATGATCAATGTAAAAGATGGAAACAATAGAAACAGAGGCTCACAACATAGACTAGTTTTGTAGTGATATAGAAAATGTCAACAAAGGCATAGGGTTCAATCTTCTTATTTGAATTTTCCAGTCACATAAGAGGCACAAAAACATGCACAGTTATATAAAATTTTCAACTCAAGAAAATGATTAAAAAGCAAATGACATTCCTAATCATAACTCTAGAAAGTCTAAACTCTTGATAACATAGCCTAGACAACTTTTGCAATGACACAGTAAATATCAACAAAGTCATATGATTTAATCTTCTCATTAATTTTCAAGTCACATAAGAGGCACAAAAACATGCACAGTTACATAAACCTTCCAACCTTAAGAAGATAGAACAAAAGCAAATTATATTCCTAGTCACAGCTCTAGAAAGTCTAAATTCTTTACAATAATTCTCTTTAGAAAATTCACTCTCCTATCTGCTCTCCCTGGTGATCTCTGCACCCTTATTTATAGCCTTGGATTCACTCTAGATTGTCTACTTGTTCCCAATCTAATGGCCCAACCAAAATCTAGCAGAACTAGAAGTGTCTAACAAAAGATATTTTATAGAGTCTAAAATGCTTTGTCTTCTGGTAGTTCATTGGTGAAAATAGATTGTAGGATGCTCCCTTCTTTTAAACACTGGGTAACACTTAGCCAATTTCTTGAAAACCTTCTTATTACTTTAGATGACACCAAAGGATGACACTTGGTGGGTTTCGCATCACCTATCGAAGACACATGACACTTTTTGCGTAAATTATACTCTTTTTGTATCTTTGCTTATGAGCATTCCACCTTTGACACTTGTCATAATCTGCTTCCTTGAAACTTCAATAGTTTAAAATAAAATAGGACTCACATCATTTCTTACCCAAGTAACTTTTAAAAGGAGCACAGGGACAGGTGGCAAACTCCACTGCTTCATCAAAAGACACGTGGCAATCTCTGCTTTACTCATCTAGGGTTACGTGGTGGTCTCTACTTCTTTTAGCTACCTTTTAGAAGCTTTAAAAATATAACACGTGGTGGCCTCCAATTTCTCTATTTATACCATAGAACAAATGGGTCTCATTTCATATTTACCCAGACAGTGACACCTGGCGGCTTTCGCTTGCTTCAGAAACAACACTTAAGACCCACCACGGTATTTTCTATATTAGTGAAGCAAAAATGAAGATAATTCAGATCATGAGATGTGGTGGCTTCCGCTCTCTTCTACTGGGGTACGTGGTGTCTTTCGTCACATTTATAAAAGCAAAATTGAGACCTTCTTCTATTGCGACTTGGCACTTTCCACTTGATCTTGATACTTAGCTTGTTAAAACCTTTCACCAAAAAGAGATGAAACATGGGTGTCAATATGAAAATGTGGATACTGACACTTGGCACGTTTCATTGAGTCACTATGAGATACGTGGCACATTCTGACCAACTCATAGAAAATATGAAAGGTGCCTCAAAGGATGACACTTGGTAGTTTTTGCTTGAGGAAAGATGCCTCAGACGATGACACTTGGTAGCTTTTGCTTGATTTCAAAACTTAGACAAAATTAAACAAAAGGAAAATAGAGCCCGTGCTCTATTTCAAAACATTTCCATCTCGAACCAAAGTATGCAGGAACAAAATTGTGCAGCACGTGACTGAAAAATAGAATGAAACATAGAGTAAATCTTTACTCTACACCATCATTAGAATACTGATATATTTCACATATAAACATATTTATTATTCTAAAACCTAATGACTATACCAGTGACATAGAATATTATCCATTCAAAATAATATCACTAGAAGTTGTGATTAATTATATTACACTAAAAATTATTAATTCACAACCTATATCTGATAGTATCAAACAAAAATTTATCTATAGATACTGACCATATTTGTAAAAAAATATTAACTTTAAAACCTATAACCTCCTCACAAAAAAAAAAAAATCCAACAATGTATCTTGCTTTATATCAAAAATCAACTTGAAACTCCATTCTCTAAATCTTGTAACCTTTCTAACTTGCTCAATGAAATTCACAATCATAGATTCAAATATTTAATAAATCTTTCAAAATTTGACAAATGTTTAATTATTAGAGAAAAACAATCTTTGATAAACAAATATCTCCCATATTTACTAGTTTTCAACAACCTAGAATAAGAATCAAGATATCAAAACAAATTTTCATACTATAAAATAATATAGCACATCAACAAATTGAGTTTATGTTTTGAAAAATTGCATAAAATTTATTTCAAAATGATTATAAAAAATTATGATAATGTCATCCCTTTCATTAATTGACAAGCCATATCTCGTTATCACAAACTTGCATACATAGAAAACACAAAAAGCTATTTGAGTTTCTAATCATGACAAAAACTTATAACGTCTATTGACCACTTTTTGTACTCTTAAATGAAGAAACCAAATTTTATTTAAAAATCTAATACAATTCATCAAAACCTAAAATCCATATTTGTTTAAATTAAACAAAATTAATTTATGTGTATAAAAATCTCTATAAATCATTCAATCACCTTTCAAGATAGATTTATAAAACATACAACAGAAAATCAACCCAAAACAATTCTGCATAAAAATTCAATATTCAATTTTTGGTTTAATACCTTGAAACTCTTTATGTTTAGAAATTCTAGAACCATTCTTTCATAACATTTATTTAAAGTAATAAACATATTCCAAACTTAAAATATAAACATCTAGATAAGTATCTCACAAAATAATTCTATAAGAAGAAATGACACTCGAAACCTTTAACCAAATACCAAAATGTCTCATACCCAAAAAACTAAAACTATTTTGTATGTATCAACCTGTAGTAATTTATTCTAAACATTTCAAGAAATAATGAAACTCTAAAAAATGAAAATGAAAGAATGAACAATATTACTAGCTCTGCCAAAAAGTTCCACAATCTCACATTATATCAAAAACAAAACCAAGTCTGCAAAATATCTTTAAGAAACCATGTAGTCAAGCTTTTATCTAAAAACCAAACATGCAGACAAATACTTGAACTTAGGATTCTGGTCACATAATAAACCTAAAGAATTTTTTTGTGTTGAACTATAATATATTCCAATATAGACTATATTTCAATGATTTTTTTCATCAAATAACTTAGAAGTTCACATTCTCATACAAATCAGCTAAACTTCAACACCAACTCTTCTCAAAATAAGAAGGAAGCTTTAAATTTCTTACCTTGTCTGCAACTTTCCAATTTACTCTATTATTTCCAAGTTTTCCTCTCACTCATAGAATGTCACTTCTACCCAAAGTTTTCCAAATAATGGCTTTTAGTTGAATGAAAAAACCTTTGCTAACGCTTATATAAATAATAACTACTTCATATACATATTAAAATCTAATTTGTTTCCATGTCTACTGGTACTTAATATGTTTGAGATCAATTAAAATACCATATTCACAAATAATATGTCCTAATAAATTTCCATCAGTAATACCAAAGATAAATTTCTTAGTTTTGATAGAAATATCATACTTTATACATCTTGTGAATACTTCAAGAAGATGATCTAAATGCTTATTTCTCTTTTTACAATGGAATGTAAGGTCATTTAAGTAAACCTGAATAAAAATATCAATTAAATCATCAAAATATACATGTATAGCACTTTGAAAAGTATCACCTACATTCATGAGACCAAAAGTTATATCCAAAGAATCCAATAGGGGAGATTACTATCATGTTAGTAAGATAAAATCAAACACAAAAGCACTAATGAAACTAACACCTCTAGCCTAGAACTTATGATGAGAAAATAACATAATAAAAGAGAATTAAATGAAAGTTAGGCAATATGTTTACCTTCCTTGAGAGATTCCTTAGCTTGTGGACAATGGAGTATTTGTTAATGTTGATCTTGTTAAGTTGTGGAGCTAAAGCTTCACCAATGAGCTAGTGATAAGGTTGCTGGATTTAACTAGTAACCGACATCGGTTACACAGTCAACCAGCATCGGCATTATCATCAACATCGGATAGGCACGGGTCAAAATCGATCGACATTGGTAAGGGATCGGTCAATGTTGGTCATATGCAGACTGATGAGGATCAACATTAGTCTCCTCTGTGTGTGTGCGTTTGCATGCATTTCTAGAATTAGATTTGTTCTAATTTTAGGAAAATAGTTGGTTTGTATGTAAAGATTAATTTTAGTCTTGAGTCTATTTTTTAAATTATTGTTTGGCTTGGATCCTATTTAAGAGACCCATGGGGCAGTATTGTAATTAAAGAAAAAAGGAGAAGAGGGAACAACTCAGTAATTGAGTTAGTTGTAATTGTGAAAGAGAGAGAGAACTCTTGAGGGAGAATTACTGTACATCTGAGAGGTGTGAGAAGAAAAGAGATTTCTTCATTGTATTTCCTTCTGGAAGAGTTTAATACAAGATTGTATTGTTTCTCATATCTCCTATTCTTTACTGTTTCTGATTTCTAGTTACTTATTACTTCTGGTTTAATTCCATGCTTAGTTGCTTATACAAAAGTAATCAATTATACTTTAAGGTCCTAACAATTGGTATTAGAGCAAGGTTAGTGTTTGTTGATTAAAGGATTCACTCACAGGGGTTTCTGATTGAGTGGGAGTAAAGCAATGGCAAAAGAAAGTAAACTAAGAATGGAGAAATTCAATGGCAAGAATTATCAATTATGGAGGATGCAGATTGAAGATTATCTGTATCAGAAAGATTTGTACTTACCATTGAGTGGGGTTTCAAGTAAGCCCACAGATATGGAAGATGAAGAATGGAATGTTCTTGATAGAAAGGCTCTTGGAGCTATAAGGCTGAGCCTGACAGCTTCTGTGTTATCCAACTTATCACAGGTAAAGATAATGGTAGAGTTGATGGATACTTTGGCAAATTTATATGAAAACCCCTTAGCTTCAAACAAGGTATATCTTATGAAGCAATTATTTAATTTGAAAATGCAAGAAGGTGGATCTGTATCTAGTCATCTTAATGATTTCCATGGAATTGTAAATCAGTTAAATTTAGTCAAAATAGTTTTTGATGATGAAATTAAGGCTCTCTTATTCTTATGTTCTTTACCTAAAAGCTGGGATAGCTTGGTAATGGCAGTTAGTAATACTACATCTGCTTCAAATATCTTGAAAGTTGATGATGTTGTTAGTGTAATCTTGAATGAAGAAATTCATAGGAAAAGCACAGGGGAAACATTAGGTAATGCTTTAAGTATTGAAACAAGGGAAGGCAAAGAGAGAAGGGCAAGCAAGGGAAATCAAGGTCAAAGATGGGAAGAAGATCCAAATTCAGAAATGGAAGAATAACCTGCTGGAATTGTGGAAAGAAAGGGCATGCAAAGAAAGATTGTTGGTTGAAGGATAACAAAAAAAATCAGCATGAAGGTAATAAAGAAGCAAAAGTTGTAGGTATTGTTGCACATGATGCTCTTATATTTTCTTTGGATAATAAAATAGAATCTTGGGTTTTAGATTCTGGTGCCTCTTTCCATGCAACCCCAAATAGAGAATTTTTCAATGATTATTTCCATGGAAACTTTGAAAAAGTTTATTTAGGGGATGATGAGCCTTGTAAAATTGTTGGAAAAGGAAAAGTGCAGCTGAAATTGCAGAATGGCAACACATGGGTGTTGAAGGATGTCATGCATGTACCCATCTTGAAGAGGAATCTAATTTCTATAGGAAAGTTGGGTGATGAGGGTTGCACAGTAACTCTCACAGTTGAATCTTGGAAATTTTCCAAGGGTGCACTTGTATTAGTTAGAGGTAAGAGAGTAGGTACACTTTACCTATCTACTTGTATTACTAATTATTCTCTTTCTATTTTATCTACTTCAGATGTAGATGCAAAGTTGTGGCACTATAGGCTTGGTCACATGAGTGAGAAGGGAATGAATGTTCTTAAGTCAAAAGATAAGCTTTCATATTTGAAAAGCATAGATCTAGATTTCTATGAGCATTGTATTTTTGGAAAACTAAAGAAAGTGAGGTTTCTCAAAACTAGGTCAACAAAGAAGAAGCACAAGTTGGAGCTTGTTCACACAGACGTGTGGGGACCAACTCAGGTAGCTTCTATTCGAGGATCACAGTATTATGTTTCTTTCATTGGTGATGCTACAAGAAAGGTATGGGTTTATTGCATAAAGAAGAAATTTGATGTTTTTGACACATTTAATAAATGGAAAGCTTTGGTTGAGAATGAAACAGGTTTGAGATTAAAGTGCCTTAGATCTGACAATGGTGGTGAGTACTGCAGCATTAAATTCAATAGTTACTATTTTATGAGTGGAATACACAGGGAAAGGATGGTTCCAAGGACACCTCAGCAAAATGGGGTTACTGAAAGGATGAATAGAACAATAATGGAGCATGCACAGAGTATGAGGTTGCATGTTGGTTTGCCCTTACAGTTTTGGGTAGAAGCTATAGATACCATAGTTTTCCTGATTAATAGAAGACCTTCTACTGCACAAGATGGTGGAATTCCAGAAGAGGCATGGATAGGTAAAAGGGTAGATCTTTCATTTCTCAAATTTTTTGGTTCTGAAGCTTTTGTACACATTGATAAAGAAAATAGAAAGAAGTTGGATGTTAAATCTATGCGGTGCACTTTTATTGGTTATGGCTTTGGAGATTTCAGATTCTAGTTGTAGAATTTAGAAATTAACAAAATTATTACAAATTGTGATGTAGTTTTCAATGAGAAAGTGATGTACAGTGATCAACTCAAGAGGCTAAATAATTTTGAGTAGGGAAATCTTGATTTGGAAAAGGTTATGATCCAAAATGAGCTTGCAGGTAAAAATCATCACTCATAGGAAAACACAGAGATCGACGTCGATCAGGAAACTGACATCAGCAATTAGGAAGAGACCAACATTGGTCAGGAAACTGATGTCGGTGACCAGGAAGAACTGACGTTGGTCAGGTGTAGACTGGCAATGGCCAGAGGTGAATGAAATCGGTCTCTATCAGAATGAAATTTGGGCAGACAACAAGTTGTCAATGAGTCTCAAATGCCCATAAGGAGGTCTGAAAGGGTAAGTAAACCTCCAATTCGTTATTCCCCTTCTTTACACTACTTGTTACTCACTGATGGTGGAAAACCATAAAGTTTTGATGAGGCAATGCAGGTAGAATCTAGGAAACAATGGGAGCATGGCATGAATGAGGAAATTGATTCCTTGAATTAGAACCAAATGTGGGATTTGGTTGAGTTTCTAGCCAAAATGAAAACACTTAAAAATAGATGGGTTTACAGGTTAAAGGAAGGAGAGAATGGACAAGTGAGACATAAGGCTAGGTTGGTAGTAAAGGGATTTGCATAGAAACCAGGTATTGATTTTGGTGAAATTTTTTTCTCCTATAGTAAAGATGACTTCTATTCAGACTGTATTGTCTTTAGTTGCTATTGAGGATTTGCACCTTGAGCAGCTTGATGTTAAGATAGCATTTCTTCATGGAGATTTGGATGAAGAGATATATATGGATCAGCCAAAAGGTTTTAAGGTCAAAGGTAAGGAGAAACTTGTGTGTAGGTTGAAGAAAAGCTTATATGGTCTTAAACAAGCTCCAAGACAATGGTATTTGAGGTTTGATAGGTTTATGACAGAGCATGGCTTTAGTAAATATCAATTTAACCATTGTGTTTATTTTAACAGATTAGATAATGGTAATTATATTATCTTGTTATTGTATGTAGATGATATGCTTGTTGCAGGTTCACACATACAGGATATTACTGATCTTAAGGTAAAATTAGCTCACACATTTGCCATGAAGGATTTAGGAGCAGCAAAGAAAATCCTAGGCATGAGTATTAAGAGAGACAGGAAAAATCACAGTTTGATTTTATCTCAAGAGGATTATGTGAATAAGGTGTTAGAGAGGTTTAATTTGCAGGATGCAAAACCGGTAAGCACACCTATGGCTGGACACTTCAAGTTGAGCAAAGAATAGTGTCCTAAATCACATGATGAGTTTGAGTACATGAGTAGAATTTTATATGCTTCAGCAGTTGGGAGCTTGATGTATGCAATGGTATGTACTAGACCTGATATTACCCAAGCAGTGGGAGTTGTCATCAAGTTTATGGCCAATCCAGGAAAGGAACACTGGAAAGTAGTTTAGTGGATTCTCAAATATCTGAGAGGGACTAGCAGTAGGAATTTACGCTATGGAGGGTCAAACACTTCTCTACAAGGGTATGTAGATTTGGATATGGCAGGTGACTTGGATAGCAGGAGAAGCACCACAGGATATGTGTTCACTGTTGGTGGAATGGCGGTTAGCTAGATTTCAAAGTTGTATAAGGTTGTTGCAGTGTCTACTACAGAGGCAAAATACATTGCAGTCACAGAGGCTAGCAAGGAAATGATTTGGATGACTTGATTCATGGAAGAGTTGGGAAAAGATCAAGAGAGTTGCAGATTGTAAAGTGATAGTCAAAGTGCAATTCATTTGGCAAAGAATTCAACCTTTCATTCAAGAACCAAACATATACAACTTAGGTACCACTTCATTAGACAAGTATTGGAGGATGGTCAGTTGAAGCTAGAAAAGATCCATATGGATAAGAACCCTGCAGATATGTTAACAAATCTGATAACAAAGGAGAAGTTGAATCTTCATTCAACTTTTGTTGGTCTTTAAGATTGAACTTGAAGATGGAGAAACAAGCTAGAGGATGTTGATCTACAGGTACAGGTGCAGCTATTTATCTCCAAGTGGGAGATTGTTGAGTTATGGAGCTAAAAGCTTCACCAATGAGCTAGTGATAAGGTTGATGGATTTAACCAGTAACTGACATCGGTTACACAGTCAACCGACATCGGCAGTATCACCAACATCAGTTAGGCAGGGGTCAATACTGACTGACATCGGTCAGGGATCAGTCGATGTCGGTCATATGCAGACCGACAATGACTGGCATCGGTCACCTATGTGTGAGTGTGCATTTGCATGCATTTCCAAAATTAGATTTGTTCTAATTTTAGGAGAACAATTGGTTTGCATGTAAATACTAATTTTAGTCTTGAGTCTATTTTTCTAATTATTGTTTGCCTTGGATCCTATTTAAGAGACCCATGGGGCAGTATTGTAATTAAGGAAAAAAGGAGAAGAGGGAACAACTCAGTAATTGAGTTAGTTGTAATTGTGTGTGTGAGAGAGAGAGAGAACTCTTGAGGGAGAATTACTGTACATCTGAGAGGTGTGAGAAGAAAAGAGATTTCTTCATTGTATTTCCTTCTAGAAGAGTTTAATACAAGATTGTATTGTTTCTCATATCTCCTATTCTTTGTTGTTTCTGATTTCTAGTTAGTTATTACTTTTGGTTTAATTCTATGTTTAGTTGCTTATACAAAAGTAATCAATTATATTGTAAGGTCCTAACAGATCTTGCATCATCTCTCCTTCATTCACATTGACTTGTCTTTATTTGGCTTGGCATGTTAGCATGGTAACACTATAATGAATCTTTTTGGATGTATTTTGGCATAATAATATTGCACTAGAAAATTTTGATTTAGAGCTGTCTTGGTACTTATATTTATAGGCCTTAGAACTAATACTAACCCTAGGGAGGTTAGGTTTATAACTAACCTTGGTTTAGTAAGTCTAACCCTGGGTTCAATTAGGCTAACTTTGAGTTGGGTCAAACATAATCATGAGGGCCATGTGAGAGACATGGGTCAAGAACGATTATGTATCTCACCTAATTCTTGATATTTTACAAGTAGAGAGACAACTCATAGAAAATATTTTTGATTAAATTTATTAATTTATAAGCAAAAAACATTAATTCTCCACCATCCACTTGGCCACTTGTCATAAAATTTGACAAATAAATTTAATTAGTGGATTTAGAAAATAATAAATTCCAAAAGATATGGATATTAGATATTTGTGTGATGTCATGATGATGTCATCAAATCCAGATTTATGAATTAATAAAAATATAATTTCAATAATTATCCATGGAATTTTCAACTATGTAATTAATTGGATTTAATCAATTAAGTAATTTTGATCAGGTTAATTGCATTTTCTAAATTTATGTAAGGTTATCCTTTACCGTTGGTCTAAAATGTTAATTTGCTAGGTCATAATTTGACCAGCGATGAATTAGATAAAGGTTATTATTAAATACAAGGTAATGCCCTAATTAGGGATGATTCAACATGATTCTAATCACTAATATCCAATGTGCAGATGGAATTGGGATGTTTAGTGACTCTTAGGATTTATTTGTATTATTTACAAGAAATTAATATGATGTCCATTTAGACATAGAAGTGGCCAAAAATGAGTGTCTACATTTTGACACTATTTTATAAGGTGTTTCAAGACATAGGTAAAGTAACATATTTTTAAATAATGAAAAATCCACTAAAACAAAAAGAAGATAATGATTGAAGAATGATGCTCCAAACAAACTTTGGGAATATTATGATGCCTCCTCAAGGGAGTGGCTAATAGATATGATTGATGGATTGTCTTTTAAAAAGAATCAACAATAATAAAGAAATTAACCCATGGGTTAGATTAATCTAATCGAGATAATGTTTTCACACATTAATTTAAATGTAATGATTTTCTCAAAGATAGTTATAATCAGTAATGGAGGTTGAAACACTAAGTTATGATAATAATTATCCCAAAGGTAGTTATAATCAATGGCATAGGAATATTCCCCAATAAGGTAGGTGGGGTAAAAAAAAAATTCCAAAAGGTAGTTATAATCATTTTTACCACTTGATTTGAATAATGATTTTTCCTCAATAAGGCAGCTTTAAACAAGATAAACTGGTTGTGCCCTAGTATGGCAAATTGGTAAGCATAACTTAAGGATATAACATGCCACATAGATTAAATATGAATAGGTGAAAATGTAGATACAATGGTCTAATGAATAAAGAAGTCATAAATAAACAAGGACATGAGGATGTGTAGATTGATGAAAGGGATGATTGAAAGAATAATGGTGGCTGAGCTAACTTGAGATATGTCATATATCTAAGCATTGACCACATAGTATAAATAAACCTCAGGACAATGTAATTAACCAAAAAAATGGAGAAAATGTAATGAGGAATAGAATAGGAGAAAAAAAATTGATTAATTTGAATAATTATGTTGTATCTACCAAATAATATATGCTCATCCTTATTAGCATTGATATACCCAAAATGGTGTATTGGTTAATTTGATCAAGGAATGTGGGAGGATTTTCCAAAGTGAACAAGGAAAAGTTTATTAGCACCATTTCCTGTAATATCCCCTAACCAAATTTTTGTTGTATCACAATATGGTATACATCATGATATAAAAAACCATGATGACTGGGTCATAATGTGCATAAGGACCGACTCCTAG
The DNA here is from genome assembly GCA_037957365.1 of Torreya grandis. Classification (NCBI taxonomy): domain Eukaryota; kingdom Viridiplantae; phylum Streptophyta; class Pinopsida; order Cupressales; family Taxaceae; genus Torreya; species Torreya grandis. The sequence goes on from JARHVA010004200.1 coordinate 223,510, forward strand.
TCTAATAAATAATTAAAAATAATGCATCAATGATAAAATCCATGATGATTATGTTGACATATGAATATGAATCTACTCAAGTTAAATACAAAAGTAATAACCACACATATATATTGATTCAAGGCACAACAATGAGAGAAAAAAAAGGAAAAAAAAACAAATAACTAAGTAAACACACACAAAAGAAGCTTGAAAGTAAAATCAATAGAATTTTTTTTGTCATTAATCAAAATCAATATCTATGTGTGAAGGATTAATGAAGTGATAAATAGGTGGTTCCCCTAATCAAGGCTATTTACAAGGGAATAACATGTGGGGATAGGATATCTAGGTATAAGCTTCATGCTTTGAAATTTCCCCAATAGGGCAAAAGTTGTGAGAATGGCCTAAAAGTGGAAATTGGATGGTACTCCTAAGAAAAGATACATGCAAAGGGAAGGTCACACCCCCAATGGATATGTAATGGATTAGAAAAAATAATGTATTTTCCCCAGTGGGGAGTATCAAGGATTGGTTACTAGGTTCAAGATAGGGCCAATATTTTTTAGATTTTGGGGATTTATATCTCTAGGAGATTGTAAGCTACTTTTCTAATATCTAAGATTTTGAAAATATATGAATGTTTTTGTATTTTTTGGGGTATCTCAACTCAATTAGGAATTATGAGATACAAAATGGTCTAACTTGCAAAATGGAAAGAGCGTGGCTTAGACTGATTGTAAAACAATGAGATTGTGGTAAAGTAGTGACTGAGCTAACCTCAATGTGAATCGAGCACTACCTACATAGTCCAAACAGACCTCAATTCACTATCTTTATACCTACACAAAATCCATATAACAAAGTATCAACAAGGTTTAGGTAAAGGAAAATGGCAAGGCAAATGATAACAATAATGGCAAGGTGATGCAATAATGCATGGGAAACGTGTTATCCCAAATTTTCCTATAAGCAGTTATGATTACTAGCACATGGTGGGACACTAATTTTTATAAGGGCAGTTATGATCAATGGCACTTGTAATGAAATGTAACCTTAAATGAAGGATGCAATTTTAAGAACTACTATCATACTACTTTCATAGACTGTCATTCAAACATGTAATTCTAAAAAAAATATTAGAACTAAATTTTTCATCAACCATTGAACATCCCTAAAGTACAAATGAGTCTAAACAAAGACCAAAGATAATAGTTAGGGTTAGGTAAAAATATATGGCTAGAAATTACTTAATGGAATGGTAGAAATGGTATAGGGTACATTATGATGTAATTTATGATGTAATTAATGATATATTATAGAAAAGGGGTGACCAAGTTGACCTTAATATGAATTTAGTGCTTCCTACATAGTCCCAAAGGATCTCAAGTCTCTATAGTTTAAATGTATGGAAAATTATGAAAGGATGGTAAGGAGAGGAAAAGGTCAAGGTAAGGCACATGAAAAGGTATGAAATAATGACAAGATGAGCTAAAGGGCAAGGCAAGACACATGAAAAAGTATCAAATAATGGAAAGGCAAAGAAAAGGCAAAGGAAAGGAACATTGAAAGGTATGAAATAATGACAAGGTGAGGCAAAGGACAAGGAAAGGTAAACATATGGTTATGTTGTTCCTACTAACATGGATATTCACATCTTGATCAACATATGATACAACGAGAATAATCAAATGTTTAAATTACTATCCTAAACCCCTTTTGAATAGTTGATTTATCATGCACTTTCTATTAATTTGGACATTAATAACATTGTTGTGATATTTATTGGTCATTGATTCTATTTCCTCTGAATTTTGAGACAATATGTCTCCATAGCCTCTATAAATGAAAATTTCAGCTAGGGATGGTAAATACAAATAAATATTGGATAAAAGGTCTCTAATTTGGCATAGTGAAGTGGATCATAATGGAATGTATAATGGTCGAGAAACAAATTAATATCAATATTTTAAAGCATACACAATGTTACTGATTTTAGATTCAACATAATGTTGGTTATGGTAGAGCTATAAACTTCTAAATATGATCACAATAGGAACACTAATTTTTTATGTTATTTGGGCCTAAGAGTAACTAACATCTAATTATATTATTTATTGAAAGTTGTATTTATATTATCTTTGATAATATCTTCATCAAGCAGTGAATAATTATTGTTCTTAGCTATTAACACCTCGAAGATGTTTTCACCAATGAATTTATTTTGATTTTCCCATAGTGCCTCTGATAAGGTTTCACTAGGGAATGGTGACTTTCTACTTTGATTGTCTTCTATCACCTAAAACAAGGTTTCACTAGAAGATGCTGAGTTTGGAATTTGATTTCCCCCTAACACCTCCAAAAAGGTTTACCTAGGAGATTAATATTCTTGTCCATGAATGTGATATTGGTCCCCCTGATACTCTATAATTGATATGTCACCATGGATGAAGTTCAACAAGGTGTGATTATCTTGGTCCCAATCAATACTTATGGGAGGTGAAGTGTTAATATAATGGCTATGTTGGCTGGTATTATTGAAAGATGGAATGGTAATGGAATGGGAAGGGTAGCAAAATCATCATATAATATATTAGGAGAACTTTTGTTGATGTTGAACTAATCATCCTTGAAAACTGTGGAAGGATCACAAATGTTTTTAAACTAATCTACAAGGTTTAATTAACCAATGTCATAACAACCATTAATGTACTCTAATTTTGAAGTTGAGTATATCTCAAAGGACTCTAAATCTGATGTTGAGAATGATGTTGATCCTACTTCTGATGCTAAATCTAATATTGGTTCAAAAATAAAACTTGACTGTAATCCTGACTCTTCTTTTATTTTAGATGCTTCTACAATGATGTCTTGTTGAATGTTTGGTATTATATGAGTAATGACCTATGATGGCATAATGGGCTCTTATAAAAATATTCATCTAATAAGGGTTCAACATATATTGGCTTGTTTAGGTGAATCTCCTAAAAAATATGGAATAATTTGAGGGGTGATTCCACAAAGACTGGCTTGTCAAGGTGAGACTCTACAACAAGGGAGAAAAGGTCAAGATATAACTCCATAGGGATTGGATTATTAAAGGGTCACTCTTTAAAAATAAGACAATGGTCAAGATAATGATTTGTCCAAAGGAAATTATAATCATTAAGACATGACTACGCAAAGACTTTTTTTTCAGAGTGTGACTCCTAAACAATAGGGAAAAGATCAAAAGGTGATTCATTATAGGTTGACATGTCACAAAAAGGTGTTTTAACAAAAAAAATCATAGATTAGTTACTTATCTTCACCGTGGTTTACAATTGGTTTCAAAATATCATACTTGGACACTTCTTGGTCTTTGAAATATAGCTCTTGTAGAGATAATGATTAGCTATGTTATGGATCAAAGACTAGCATGGGTTGTCTAAAGTGGGGGAAAGTCAACAATGGATGAAAAATTATTGGTTGTTAGATAATGATCCCTTTATAAATAGGCTCATCTAAATGGCCTTGACAAAGATTTGATGTGGGTCTAGGATGGTAGCTTTGCTTTGTCTAGTCATAATTTTTCAACCTTGTTGGGATAATGAGATACCCAATTTTGAAGGGCCTATAATTATGGTAAGGAAAGGGAACTATGGAACTTGGTTGATAATGCATGCAGAAGGATTGAGGCATCGATAAGAATGGGGTGTTACCAAATACTGTGCTTGAGGGTCATGCCTTTGTTCAACATATGGAATGTTATAATATGGATAGGGATTTGTATCATAAGCTACATCATTATATAAAAAAGGCTCATGACTTTGTCTAAAATGTGAAATTTTATAAGGTAGATCAACATATGTCTCATAAGATACATGATCATACAAATCTTGAATAAAAGTGTTGTGATTTTATTCAATGTATGGAATGTTATAAGATAGACAAGGATCCATCTCATACGAAATATCATCGTACAAATTTTGAATAAAAGTGTTTTGACTTTATTCAACATAAGGAATATTATAAGATAGATCGAGATCTATCTCAGAAGCAACATTGTCATAAGTCTCTTGAACAAAAGTGTCATTGGTCACAAACTTCCTATATCTAGGATTATACATGGTCCCACTACATTTGTAATGAGGCATGTTTAGATTCATGGATAGGTCTCATGAAAAAAAGAGTATAAAGGTAAATAAAAATTGAGATCTAAAAAAAGGGTCTTTGGCTCTATAAGAGAGACACAAAGGGAGAAATAACTAGAGTAGGAAAAGGAAGGACAAACCAAAATTGAAACCGGTCTAACAAGCTGATATTGATTTGCCCAAAGTTAGTTATAATCAACACCAAAAGAAACACAAAGTTTTAAACTCATTTATGGTTGGAGTACTAATTTGTGCACATGTGGTTATAATTAGTCACAAGATTGTCTAAATAAGGTAGAAAATTTGTGAACTAGAGTCAAGAGATAACAAACATTTTCCCAAATGTGGTTATAATCATACTAAAATAAGGATAGATTTGAAAACACAATACTCTAACAAGAACTAAAAATCAAACTAAATTAAGGTAATTTGCTTAGATGATACTTTTTAATTGGCTCACTTAAGAATCATATTTTGACACATGAAAACTATTGGAACAAAGAGACTAGGACACTTGAAAGATAAGACAACTTTAAATAAATCACATGCCAACAACATGGCTCAAAAAGACATTCTAAAGAAGAAAAAAGATAATAATGAAAGATTCGCAAGGGGTCCTTAGATCAGATATGAAACCAACCCAAGTAACATAGTCCAAACACAAAAGGTGGACAACCCAACCTCAAAGTAGATAAAACTTTGACATGAACATGATTAGTTTAGGATTTATAATCCAAATTATTGAGATTAGATTTAATGTGATGTAGACTCGAATGTTCTAAGGTAAAATAAATAGACCAAAATGGGTAGCATAACCATGCATTTGAATTAATAAAAATATAACAATTCTTTAGAATTTAGTTTCAAAAGCGAGAAGAAACATGAAACAATCTAGGTAGAGTAATAATGTTCCTTCAAAAAATGACATAAAAATAGTTTTGGTCTAAAAAATCCAATGAAAATGTTTGAGATGAAATGGGTAGCATAACGAAACCCCATTTAAACAAGTGACACATATACACAAAAGGTTTTTAAAATGACTAAGGCAAAGTGTAACATTAAACGAATGACATAAAACCTCTTTAAGTTAAAAGGGGTGTATAAACATGACTTGATTTGTACATGATTTAGACACATGTTTTGACAAACAAAGATAGTTTTGTCTTAAAATAATGCAAGAAAAGAGAAAAAGACACAAAAACACCTAAAAGTATCATCCTAATCTTAAAAATTGATAAGGTGGCTTCGTACTGTCAAATTCCATCTATATACTTACTCTTGAGAGGAGCTAATGTTGTTAATCCAATAATATAAATGTGCATGAAAAGCAGGGTTTTTAAACCCCATCTTCTCTCAAGAGTTCGTATGATAACATGGAATTTGGGCTACTCACCCTATATTGACATTATATCATTAGAAAGTGGGGTTTGTCTAAAAACTATAATTTTCATACATTTTAAATGGTTTCATATGTGTGTTTAACCCTAGGGCACAACACATCATTTGGAGATGTACTAACTGGTTTGTTTTGAAAAGGTCTTAGCCTTTTCACAACCACTACATTTGTTAATTGCTCAGTATAATATGATGTCCAATTTAAACCTATATTTTGAGGTATTATCTTACTAACAGATCTTGTTTATCCACTCAAACAAGCATACTATCAAGTTAACCACAATTTATATACCCTTACTGTGGGGTGGGGTTTGTATGATATGGGGAGATAAAGCCCCAAGTCAATGCACCAATAGATAACTTGTGAGGGAAAAGTGAGCTCTTAGCCATAGGCCAAGATGCAAGAAATAAAAATTGTAGAAATAATTTAAGATTCTTTTGGGATAACCTAAATCACTCAGAGTTTGCTGATCATTTTATAAAATTTCATTCCATGCTTGGACAAAGTGACAAAAATCAATAACTAAAGTGTTTTTGATCTCTCAAGTTACTTTAAGGGGATTGGGGGCGAACATACATGTTATATTTAATTTATAAACCAAACACACAATGAAAATAAATAAAAATATATCTTAAGAGTGCTTAATTAAAGTTTGTGTTATTTTTTAGATCACCAAGCGAAACATGATGTGAAATTTAGCCCCTTGACGTTATTTGTATTTGTAAAAAACTTCAAAAACTAAAAGATAAGTATGATTAAGAAGATTTTAAATACCAAAAAAATATATGAAAATCTCATTTTAGGATGCAATATTGTTTTTCCTTGCTTGAATAAACCTACAAAAAACTTGTTAGAAGTTTTATTGGAGAAAAATATGAAAGGCAACATAGAAAATTAATGTTAAAAAATAAAATTGAACAAATAAAAACATAAAAAGTAGCAGTCAATGTTTTGATAATAAATTTTAACATATATATCAGTTATTCATTAAATTGTTGTATTTTTTTCATAGGTTAGAGGTGCACCTCTAAGAAAAAATTTAGATCAAAATAGTGATATAAAACATTATTATCTCTGTATCAACAATTTTTATGAAAAAAATATAAAATAAAAGTGGCAGTCACTAATTTGATCATAAATACTAAAATATAGAGAGAGTTTTGTAAAATAAAAATTAGAAAATTTTAATGAAAAACATACATTCATACAAAATTTTCAAAAAAATATTAAATACATAAAATAATTTATTAATACTTTATGGGTCATTTTTTTTAGCAAAGCAAAATAAAAATAGAAAAAAAAGACTAAAAAAACAATTTTGTGGGGTGCATGCTCATGAAGAGTTATCCCACTAGGCATGGCATTATGTATCCAAGGAATCCAAGAGGGAATATTAGTATTGTATTAGTAATATAAAATAAAATAAAAACACACCAATGAGACTAAAACCCCTAGCCTAGGACATATGTGGTGTAAATAACAAAACAAAAGAGAATTACATGAAATATATGCAATTCTTTTACATTCCTTGAGAAACTCCTTATCTTGTTGAAAAATGAGAGGATAGTTATTGGATTATAGATAATGGAGTGTTTTTCAATGTGGATCTTGCATCATCTCCCCTTCATTCACCTTGGATTTGATTGATTTGGCTTGGCATATTGGCATGGTAACACTAAAATGAAACTTTGTGGAGGTATTTTAGCATAATAATATTGCACTATAAAATCTTGGTTTAGAGGTGTCTTGGAACTTATATTTATAGGTATCAAAACTAACTCAAACCTTAAGGATGTTAGGTTTAGAACTAAATTTAGTTGAGTAAGTCTAATCTTGGGTTGAGTTAGGCTAACTATGGCTTGGGTCAAAGATAATCATGAGGGCCATGTGAGAGAGATGAGTCAAGAATGATTATGTATCCCACCCAATTCCTAATATTTTATAAGTGGATTGACAACTCATAGAAGATATTTTTGGTTGAATTTATGAATTTATAAAAATTGAAATTCATTAATTTTACATGATTGACTTGGCCACTTATCATGAGAGTTGAGGAATAAATTTAATTAGTGAATATAGAAAATAGAAAATTACAAAAACTATAGATTTTATATATTTGTGTGATGTCATGATAATGTCAACAAATCTAGATTAACAAATTTGTAAAAATATAAATTCACTAATTCTCCATGTAATTTTCAACTATGCATTTAATTGGGTTTAATCAATTAAGTAATTTTGATTAGGCTAATTGTATTTTCTAAATTTATGTAAGGTTATTCCTTACCCTTGGTAAAAAATATCAAATTTTTAGGTTGTAATTTGACTAGGGATGAATTTTAGAGAACTTATTATTGCGTATAAGATAATGCCCCAATTAGGGATGCATCAACATGATTCTAAGCACTAATATATGATGTGTGAATGAAATTTTTACATTTAGTGATTCATAGGCTTAATTTTTATTATTCATAAGAAATCAGTCTGATGTTCGTTTAGAAACAGAAATGACCAAGAAAGAGTGTCTACATTATTCCCTTATTTGAGAAGTCATTACAAGACATAGGAAAAATAACATATTTTCAAATAATGAAAAATCCATTAAGAATATATTATTTGAATAATTATTCTCCAAACAAAGTTTGGGAATCATATGATGCTCCCTTGAGGGAGTGGCCAACAAATATAATTGAGGGACTACCCCTAAAAAAGAATCAAGAATAATGCTTACACTTATTGATTTAAAATTAGTGGTTTACCCAAAGGCAATTATAATTAGTAATGGAGGATGAGACAATAATTTATCTAAATGTGTTTATAATCAATAGCACAAGCATGTGCCCTAATAAGGCAGGTGGGTGAAATAATTATTTTGCCAAAGCTGGTTATAATCATTCTGATAAATTGGATTGAATAATGATTTTTCCCCAGTAAGGCATGTTTGAACATTATAAATTGTTTGTATCCCAATAGGGTAGATTAGAAATCATAACTCAAGGATATGACCTATCATATATATTAAGGATAAGTTCGTGTAAACATAGATACAATGGTATAATGAATAAAGAAGCCATAAACATCTAGGTAGATGTGAAAAATGATGAAAGAGATGATTTAAATAATAATGGTGGTTGAACTGACCTTAGATATGTCATATATCTAAACACTGCCTACATAGTCTAAATATACCTCAATCGAATGTAGTTCACCCAAAATTGGGATAAAAATGGAAAGGGGAATAAAATAGGAGATAAGAATTGATCAATGTGAAGGTTGTCTACACAAACATACTTAGGACACACCTTACTCTTTGGTTTATGGTATAGAGGCCATATTATTGATTGAAATTGATATTGCATATAATGTATACCAATAAATGTGATTGTATTAGTTAGAGCAGTTGAATGCAAAACACACACAAGGTGTTGAGAATTTATGTGTTTATTAGGATCATATAAAACAAGAATATAAAAATAATTTACATTCACATGATTTTAATGTGGGTGACCTATTACTAAAATAAAATAAAAATAATACCAATGTAGAAGAAGACAAAAAAGGAAAGTTCAAACCAAATTGGTTTCTCCATTTATAGTTACAAAAAATGGGAAATGGTGTATAATACCTTGCTACAATTGAAGGAAATACTTTAAAATACTAATGAAAATTATTCGCTTGAATAAAAATATTACACAAGAAATCAAAAACATATAAAAATCTAAAAACATTTTTGGCTCCTACATATTCTATTGGTTTCATGGAATTAATCTGTTAGTTCCATGTTGATGGAAAACATAATCAGTTATTCATATACACATATATGTGTCATAATTATACTTGAATAAGATATAACCATACATAGATACATTATAAATTTGTAATTTGGATGTTGTGCTTTCTATATACTCATGTCATATGGGCAACGGGGGCATTCATCTCTTTGATCTTGGTACACACAAGTTATATTGTTCATTGATCATGCTACACTATCATGTTTGAGATTACATATGTACTTACACATGCCTTTATCTATGGTTATATCTCTAAAAAGGTACTTGATATGTTATAAACTTGACATTTTACCCTAATACATTTGATTCATGGGTTATTATGACATGTTTATGCCATTTTTTAATACTTTACTTTATGCTCTTCCTTGAGTGTCTTGTCTTGCTATTGTATTCCTTGTTCAATCATTTGAATATGCTCCTTTTTTTTCGGCCCCTATACCTATATATATGCCTTATTTTAAATTTTCATATATCATGGTTTATTGTATGGACATTTCATATGTCATTCTTAATTTTATAGACATTTGACTAATTCATATCCCTTAGATTGTTTAGTATATGAACATGCCCCTTATTTGCGATCTCTTTGGACCATTGCCTTTTGACTTGTTTTTTAGTTCTCTTGTGTGTGTGATTGTTTTCTTTTTGAGCTTGTTTTATTACTATTTATATGTTTTCACGATCTTTATAATGCATTTGAGGGTTACATGTGATCACATTGGTTCTATGTACTTCAATGTTATATCTACCTAGACATGTTCCTTCTATATTTTACATGGTTAGTTTCACAGATTGTATAGTTGTATTATACTTTTTATCTGAGTTAATTACCAATTACTATATTTCCTTTCCATCAAATGGGATCATATTAGTGGTATCATATCATAGAGGTGTGTTCTCCACACTTGGCATATTTTTAAAATTCAGTGGGGCCGTGCTTTGGAAGTATTTTCTCCACACTTACTCAATATATGGTACTTATATTAGTTTTTAAATTTAGTGGTACAATGTCAAATGGGCATGACTTCCACACATTTAAAGTTCTTAGATTTAGGGAGGCATGCTTTGGAAGAATGTTATCTACACTTACTCATTATTCATCATCTCTAGTTTATAGTGGGGGAATGTTTTGGAAACATGTCATTCACATTGCTAGTTATATTAGTTTTTAAAAAATTTACACATATAGTGGGGGTATTCTTTATAAGTATGTTCTCCATACTTTCATAGTTATACAAATTAGCCGAAACACATAGTTATATGATTCAGATTCATAACTTTGGAAGAATTCTATACATTAGTACTATTATTATACACAATTTTAACATGAGACATATATAAGGTGCATATATTATGAAACATGTGCCTAATATTAAAAAATATAAGTGATTTTCATATTCCAAAACTCTTTTATGGACTGTTACCACATAATGGACTTTTCATTTCTCATACCCTATACATTTATAGAATTTATTGAGCTAATCTACTACAATATTTGGTTTACTTTTTGGTATAGTTTAGGTGATAAAATAACTCAATCTTGCCAATTTTTAAGGTTGGAATTAACCATATATAGTCACCAAGTTAAAAGTATCACTGGGTTACATGATTGATCTAGTCTCAACTGCCATGTGATAACTCACTTTTGATCAAAAATTGGGGGCATGTCTCTCTCTTTCTCTATCTCCTTGGATATATTAACATTAAAGATTTATCTATATTTATCCTAATATCAATTTTAGAGCCTTAAAATGATACATGTTTTTAAAATCATATTTCTTAAACATTTTTCTTTCAACTTAAATTTATTTAAAGTAATTCCAATCCCATATTACATGCACAAATTTTATATTGTAACATGATCTTAGTTGTGGGTTAGTCACAAACAAAGAACTCAAGTTATGCACATGCAAAGACAAGATGTGCATACACACCCAAGTATACATTCATTTATTTTAAACTATAAATTTAATTACTTGATTAATAGGGGGTAATTATATACAATATTTTATAACTATTATCAGTTCAGTCTTGTATACTTGGAAAACTCAAACCTTGGTTGTTCCTCTTAGTTATTTACCTTTCTCACTTCAACAAGTCTCTCATCTAATCTATATTTGTTCCCCTTAACCTATATCTCTTAGTCTGACTAGTATTATGTTGATGAACTAGGTCTTCTATCTTTCTTAAAATGCTTAAAATGTACTTACCTTTCATTTCTACAAGTTTTGATAATATACCTACTATCTTGCTCATTGAATAATAGCATCTAGGATATATAGTAGCATCAATACTACTATCTTAACCCAATGCAAGTGTTTGAATCCATAAAGTCTTCTAATTTACAAATGAAATGTATCATAATGGTCATTCTAAGGGATTTAATGCAAGTTATTACTCCAAATGGATTGATATAAATATAAGATCAACCCTCATTCATTCATCACCTTGAAACCTACCAAAAGACTAAAGATACCAATGTAACTTATCAATTTCACTCTATCAAGAATTCAATTGAAAAACTCTTTCCTATTTATATACAAGTCATGGGGATTACACATCTACAAATCTTAAGTACTAAAAAGAGTAAACCAAGAGCTTGACTTACCAAGATACAAGCTAGGTCAATAGTGTACTTTGCAAATATTATATGATTCACACATAAACCAACATATAGGAGATAATTACATGAGTATGAGACCCTCTTCTATAGTATTTTATAAATAGTTAGTGTCTTATGATAGTGAGGTATTTGGGGTTAGATCAACACCATATTACTACTAACTCATTTTCACCTAAGATCACTATGAAGATGGAGAACTGGGGTTTTTCCATTTCATGAAGAGTGACAGTCAGTGACCCTAATTTGAATGCACCAGAGAGAAGGTGAGTTAAAACCTAGAAGCATCTAAGTAGTCACATATTATTTTAGTATACATTATATAAATGACACTTATGTTAAACCCAGATAATAGTGTTGACACAACCATCCCAAGCTGATGTTACTATCTAGAGTGCCAAAAACATCAGATCTATAATATGATGGCTATTCTAGAATCTCCTTTCAACCCACTTTCTGCATGTTCTAGATCCATAACTACATTAAAATTATAAAAATATAAGTACATCAATTCTTTGTCATTTATATATCTAGCATAGTTATACTTTCCATATTTAGACTATCTTAGCATAATAAATTTAACGTATGTTTATATCTAAGTTTAGAAACTAATTAGCCTACTATAAATATGATTATCACTCTTATGCCATTTCATTCATATATACTCGTTTAATTCAAATCTAGAGTTGTTGATAAGATCACCTTAGATAAAAAATTTAGGGCTAAATAGTTTCTTTCCTAGCTTCTTGGACACTTGCATCCTAGGTGGACACATGTGTCGATACAACTGTCCACTTTTCATATAAAATTTATAGTGCCCAAAATTCATGTAATTTACTAAATACATGTATCCAAAATTTCAACCTAAGTGATTTAATGTGATATAATTATAAAATGGATTGATATATATATATATATATATATATATATATATATATATATATATATATATATATATATATATCAACCTTCATTCATTTCTCACCTAGAAATCACATACAAATCATAAGTAAATATACCAAGAATCACTTAATCAAGTATTCAAGTGATCAAACCTAATCTATTCATCCATATTTTTCTATCAGTCATAGGAACAATATTTTTAAAATTTTGAAGAATTCAAATAGAATCCAATTAGCCAAATATTCTACGTTACATGTAGGTCATGACATGCATTTGATTATCACACATTATTCCCTTGTGAAGACACAATCAAACACATAGGGGATTGCATTAGTATGAGCCCCACTTAAGATTATTGGATATGTAGGCAATGTCCATTGACAAATTGGTCTTTGGGACCAGCTCGACACTATGATACCACTAATTGATTTTTTTCATAGTCACTATAAGGGTGAAGAGCTAGGTTTTAATAATTTCACAAAGAGTGATTGCTTATGTGCATGATATAAGGACATCTAAATAATGATGATATAAAATCTAAGAGGATCTAGTTGGTTGCATCTAGATCTAGTTAGTATTCCATAGAAGACACCTACAATTGGGTTAGATTCATACATCGATGTAATTGTCTAGATCTTATGTAAATGTCCAAGGCCATCAAAAGGATATTAAAAGAATGTAAAGACTATTATAGGATAATCTTATAGTCCATTTCCAATAATTTCTTACCCAAATCTACATGCACAAAATAAACTCAACATCATTTATTTCCAATTTATCAAAATATATATCAATAATTATACTATACTATTTTTATAAATCTCATTTGTATAAATTCATAATATTTTTTGTTTTAGTTTTCTTTAGTTGGATTTCTTATTAGGTTATTTCACCACCCTTGAGTAAAAGCTAATCTAATATTTTTAACACTTTATACCCATAAATTTTAAATTTATGGTAAAACATTGTCTTTGTAATCCTTCCATTTGTGCTCATAATGATACATTTATGAAAAATCTTAAATATGTCTTGAAATATTATTATTTCCTTAAAAAAATTATGAAAATAGTCAATGAAGTATCTAGTGTGATTCATGCTTCTTATATCCATGGTTTTGTTGATTATTCTTCCACCCCAAGTTATCCCATGATTAAAAGTAATAAAAATAT
>JARHVA010004200.1:245000-247500 GCA_037957365.1 Torreya grandis
TTTCAGGAATATGGTCAACTTCCATATCCTGAGGAGACTCTTGGTCTTCATTATCTATCTCCATATGAATTCTCTTAGATATTTTGAATGCAACATCCTCTTCAAATGTAACATCAATACTGATCTCAATCAAATTCTAACCTAGAATGTAAATTCTATAGGATTTTGAAGTTTCACTATAGCCTACAAATATTCCCTTCTTGCTAGAAGGATTCAACTTAGTCCTTTTATCTTTGGTATGTGAAAATATACTGGACAACAAAAGATCCTCAATTTACTTACTTCTAGCTTCACCCTTGTGAAAGCTTCTTCAGGAGTCAATTTCTCTAAAATGTGGTGAGGGCTTCTATCCTAAACATAAACAATTGTCTTAGATGCTTCAACCCAAAGGAAGATTTATAGATCTTGGTCATGAATTATAGCTTTGGCAACTTCTACAATAGATCTGTTCTTCTTTTCTGCAACACCATTCTGTTCAGGGTTGTAAGGAACACAGAACTCCCTCTTAATCCCCATTTCAATGCAAAAGTTATAGAATTCATCAGAGGTGTACTCCCCTCCATTGTCAGATCTCAGAACTTTGATCCTCTTCCCAGATAAGTTCTCTAACTGAGCTTTAAACTCTTTGAACCTCTCAAGTACTTCTTTAGATTCTTTTGATTTCAAGAAATAAATCCAAGTCTTTCTAGAGTGGTCATCAATAAAAATAATGTAATATAAGAAATCACTCAAAGAAGCAATAGACATTAGACCACATAAATCAGAATGAATAAGATATAGAATACATTTAGATCTACTTTCTCTGCTATAAAATATTCTTTTAGTATTCTTACCCATGGCACAACCTTTACAAGTACCTTCATGATCCTGGTTGAATTTTGGAAGACCCGTGACCTTCTTCTCCATGATAGGTAGAGATCAAAAGTGTAAGTGAGCCAATCTTCTATGCCAAAGATCACATAAGCTTGAAGAATCATGTACTAATGCCTGAAGTGGACAAGTGATTAGCCTATAGAGGCTCTCATGTCTAACTCTAATTACTTGAGCAGCTTTTAAGTTGGAATTCTTCATCCACACAAGAACTTTGCCTTCAGAGAAGGCAACTTGATAACCCTTGTCTTCCAAGGCTGAAATGGAAACCAGATTTTGTTTGATGCCTAGAACATAGAAAACATCACTTAACCTTAGAGTAATTCCACATTTTAAGTGGAGAGTGGATATTCCAATCCCTTTTACTAAATATCTAGCATCATCTCCATTGATAACTTGTTCACTAGAATTTCTCTCCATCAAGTTTGATAAATGCTTCTTAAAAATAGTGATGTGTTGAGATGCACCACTATCAATCAACCAAGTATTGGTGTTGGTAGGTACATTGATTTATAATGCCGAATAGAACAAATATTCACATGTTTCCTTCTGATGAGAGGCATCATCAACATCTTTAATGGTGGCTTGTTGCTTAGGCCTAGAGGGACAATGTTTGGCAATGTGACAATACTTGTCACACCTAAAGCATTGGATTTTGGAGAGGTCCCTCTTCTTCTTGAAAGTGGGAGCACCATCAGTTCCATTATCTCTATTCCTCTTGAAGAATCCTTTCTTCTCATTCTTGATTTTCTTCTTAAATGATTGAAAGGCAAGGACATGAATGTATAGCTTTGACAAATTCCTCTAGAGACCAATCTAGGCTCTTCTTGAATGCAATCTACCCTCAATCGATCAAACTTGGGAAGTTTTGATCTTGCACTGATTCTTTGAATGTAAGATTCCCATGATGAAGGAAGGCCATAGAGAGCAAACATGGTCAAGTCTTTGTCATTAACTACATGACCAATTGTAGAGAGCTAATTTCTTAATTCTGAAATCTTCATAAAGTAAGAAATAATTGTTTCTCCTTTCACCATTTTCACATGATGTTGTTGTTGCTTCAGTGCAAGAGCTCGGCTAGTGTTGTTGATTTTGTACATCTCCTCCAAGGATTTAAACATGTCCCTTGCCATATTCAACTTAGATACAATTGAAACAATATGATCTTTAATGGAGTCAACCAATATCTTCTTCGCCTTGATGTCTTTCTTTTTCCACTGCAACTTCTCTTCTTCTTCCAATGGTTCAAGAACTTTGGTTTGCACAAACTCAGCAAAGTCATTTTCTTCCAAGGTGAGCATTAATCTAAACCTCCATTATGTGAAGTTGGGTGCTCCTTCGAGTCTATCCTCAATTTTAAGATTGTTCACCATCTTGACTAAAATAGGGATAGATGAGAGATATAAAGAACATTAGAGAGTATTGCAACAATGACAAGTCTGATCACGATCTTCTTCAAAACCGCTCTGATAGCATGTTAGATTTATGATCAGAATTGAAACAATAAGAGATTGCAACACAATGAATAATGAAAACAACAAGATAAATCTGATTTACTCTTTAGAAGTCTGCTCTCTCTTATAAATTATACTTGTGATTGAAAATTTCTATATCTTAAACAATGAGGAAT
>JARHVA010004200.1:895000-987500 GCA_037957365.1 Torreya grandis
TGTGTGTGTGTGCGTGTGCGTGTATTATATACCTAATAATATTAGTCTTGATTTTTATTATATGATTCTATTTGGGTAAATTATCATACCATTAATATACTAAGTTGATGGTCTAGCCTATAGGAATGATTTGATTTTAAAAATGATCGTTGTTAGATGAAGGATGTAATTATTAGATTTGGACAAAATTTCTTACTTTGTCATGTTTTTTCTAGAGATGGGAACACTAATATTATGATATAAATATGTATGATTATGGAATTTTACTTGCTTAGCACAAACTAGGGGAGTTTTTGATATGACTGATAGAAACTGAAAAGGATTTTACCCATAGATACCACATAGATGTGAAATATTAACATGTAAGAGTCATATATTTATGCACAAGTCATGTAGAGTGAAGGTAGGTCAAAACTAAAATTTTGAAGTGTCTAATAACATATTTTAGTATCTATATGTAGTTAATCATTTGTTCATGGGCATGGTAAAGGGGTGGTCCCATGGAAGAGTCAATTGTTGCTATTTTAATGCTACAAAAATCCCCATGGATTATAAAACTTCCTTCTTAAACAAAATTTATAATATATTAGGAAAAGTAATGTGAGTTATTGCATATAATGGCAGAATATAAACTTTATAGAGCTTATGACATTTTTTTATGAAACCTTCTTTAAAAAATGGCATCTAATTTTTGGTATGATTATGTTAATAATATATATTTTTAAAGTAGGAATAAAAAACCTAGAAAAATATGTATAAAAATAAAATATTTGATTCTAAATTAAGCTCGATAACTACAACAGAGTCCAAAAAATTATCTACATAATCAACTATTAAAAATTTGTAATTACAGATCCATAAGATCAATCTATAATTCACATTCATTATACATATGTCCACCAACATAACTACTACTATTTATCATTACTCTATCCTACATTCTATTTTAGTCTTATGTAATTACAAAGTATAGAAATTTAATTACATTTGTCTAGTATATTTGTCTAATATGTAAAATAGATAAACAATTAATAAACTAACATATTTAATTTCGGTTGTTCTCATGAATAGTTTTAAAACATAATTTAAATTTTGATAGTAATAATTATATTAAATTATCAAAAATCCATTTTTTAACAGTATTTAATATATTTTTTTAAAAAAAAACACATTGATCCAATTTATAAAAAATAATACAAAAATTAAATACATAAACTAAAATTATTAAATAGCATATGCTCAAACAATTTTATAAATTTTAAAAATCACAATCACTTTAGTAATTAACAACCCAAATAACCATGAAAACTTAGTTCACAATTAAGTAATTTTGATTGTTAATTAAAAATTGCTTTTATATCAATTAAGTAATTTTGATGAGCCTTAACCATTGAGTATTGAGTATTGAGGGATTTTATGAATGCCTTTTGGATTATATGTAGTTTTAATTAATCCCCTTTTCTAGCTTCCATTTTTTTAATGGAACATTATTTTGATCAATTCTTATGATCAATTCTTATGTTTGGATAGTAATTTTTTTTTAACTCAAAAATAAAAAAATATCATTTATTAAAAAAATAACTCAAATAATTTATTCTTAAATATATATTGATAAATGTGAAATATATTTTAATTGATAGAATAATTTTATTATTAAAATGTATTTCATTGATAAAATATATTGGTATAAATATATATAATATATTAGAAGTTGAATATATAATATTTAATTTTTATCCAATATTTATTTAATAATAATTTAAAATAACTAATCTCATTATAACATGCAAGATTTAATTATTAATATTCTAATGTGCAAATATTAATATTTTAAATGTTAAGTTTTAATTATAGAATTGAAAAGTACATTATTTATTGTGATAAAATCTTTTATATCACAAAATGTATAATGAATTAAACTTTTATATTTTAATTATAAATATTTAAGACAATATATTAAAAGTAAATATTTTTTAATTTTAATATGATATTACAACAAATTTATGTGACTCCAAAATCAAAATTTCAAAATTTAATTAAAAATAATTAAAATGACATATTAAAAATAGATATTTTTATAGTTTTAATATAATACAACAAATTTATGTGACTCCAAAATTAAAATGTATAATTTTAAAGATCTTTCCTCTAATATAATAATGATAAATATAAAATGTAAATACTTAGATTACTACAAATTGCCTATGAACAAATTTTAAACTAGCTAAATCAATTAAAAAAAGTAAAAGTACTAATCGAAAGAGAAGATATAGGTACTTAAGAAATGTTAAACTAACTAAATTTAAATACTTAAATTGCTACCAACTGGCCATCAAAAAAATTTAAACTAATTAAATATAAATCTAAGGACATAATTGAAATTTTCAAACTTAGAGTTTTGGCAGAAAACTCTCTCAAGCCAAAGAACACCCAATACTAGGCTACCTAATGACTCAATCCCATTATTGGGTCTTTGTAGGACTTCTAACACCAAACTAAGCCAAAATCATAACAAAACACATTTTATTACACTGAGTTTCTTGATGATCCTACATTAAGAGGTCACTACGACTCCTCCATCTGTTACCTTTAAAGAATGATTGAAGGAAGTGGAAGACAAAATGGAGTCTGAGTTGATTTAGGAACTCATAAGACTCAATATATAAATTCCATTATTTCAAGCCATTAGGAACATTATAGAACTCAATTGGGTGATCAAAAATATTTTTATTAAGACACCTAGTAGGAAAAGACAATATCTTAAGACTATACATGTAGATGGTAAGCTTGTTAATTGATTAGCAGGTAAGCTACTTTTACCCAAATATAGAGACCTAGGGAGTCCTATTATTTCTATAATGATTGGAAAGAAAGAGATACCGAATGTATTGGTGGAATTATGAGCTTCTATTAGTGTAATGACTATGGAAACCATGAAAAATATCTTTCTAAAAAATATACAACCCACCACCACAATCTTATAGATGGCAGATGATTCCAATGCTAAACTAGAAGGCATCATTGAGGATATAACATTAACTATAGACTCATAGGGTTACCCTATTAATTTTATTATTCTACATCCTATAAATAAATAAATAAATTGGATACCCATTAATCCTAGGAAGGCCTTTGTTAGAAAAAATGGTAGCTTTGATTGATTGCAGATCAGGAGATATGACCATCTCAAATGGTCTTAAGTAAAATGCATTTATTTATATCCACCTGCACAACCATCAATCAATCTTGTAAAATAGTTATGGGAAGATCAACCTAAAGAAAAACATGATATTATCTCCTCTGTAGCTATGGTTTCAATCACTAATCATGTGGATGAAGTAGATAATGAGTTAATAATAAGTATTAGAACTGCTATGGATTTTAACAGTGCATCTATGGACCTTACCAGTTCATCTACAAACTTTGATAGTCAATCCTATAATGAAATAACTTCCTATAATTATATTCACCCATCCTTTTCCACCTCTTCTATCATGTTGTATGACCATAAAGTCATTTAACATAGTGTTATGAAATGGGCATATAGAGGTCAAAATTTATTTTTGATAGTTTTCATTGTCCTTTAGCTAGAGTGATTTATATATGAGATAAAGTTGTTAACAATGCTACCACATTTCATATGTTGTTTCCCCATCATTTTAATCTCAAATATTTAATGAGTGAATTCAAACAAATAGATTATTCCCATTGAGGCACTAATCAAATCATAGTAGCACCAGGGAAGTTACTCAATATAAATAATTGGTTGACAGATGATTAGGAAGTAAAAGTCTTTGATGTACTTAGAGAACATACTAAAGCTTTTAATTTGGAATATAAAGACATGAAAGTAATCCATTCAAGTGTATGTACCCATAATAAATACATAGAGAACATTAAACCATTAAAGCAACCTGAAAGAAGAATTAATCCTACCATAAGAGAAATTATGAAAACTGAGATATAAAATTTTATAGAAGTAGGGTTAATTTATATTATTTCTGATAGCCAATGGGTCTCTCCCTTGGTTATTATTCCTAAGAAAAATAGTAAATGGATAGTATGCATAAAATACAAGAAATTGAAAAAATAAACCATGAAAGATTATTTTCCTTTACCCTTTATTGACCAAGTAGTTGAGAAATTGGTAGGGAAAAGATAATTCTCTTTATTGGAAGGTTTTAGTGGGTACAATTAGATACAAATGACACCTTAAGATAAGGATAAAATAACCTTCACTTATCCATGAAGGACATTTACATATTGAGTATTTCCCTTTAGTTTGTGCAATGCACCTCCTACCTTCCAACGAGCAGTCTTAGCCATATTTTTAGATTTAACCAATGATTATGTGGAAATTTACATGGATGATTATACTATTCATAGATAATCCTTTGATGAAAGTTTGAATGATCTAAGTGGAGTTTCAAAAATATGTGAAGAACATCATCTATCCTTGAGTCATGAAAAATATCTGATCATGGTGGAGGAGGGAATAGTTTTAGGACATCATTTTTCTACAAAAGGAATCCAATTGGATTCAAAGAAAATTCAATTCATTTCAAAATTACCTATCCCTTAAGAATAGAATGATATTAAAATCTTCTTAGGCCATTCAAGATATTATAGAAGGTTTATATAATATTTTAGAAAAATTGTTGCTCTAATATTTGCTTTCTTGATAAACAAGAGTGAGTTTGTTTAGAGTTTAGATTGCCAACAAGCCTTTGAGACTATTAAGGAGAAATTGAGTTTTGATCCAGTCCTAAGAGGACCTAATTGGTCACATCCCTTCCATATTTACATTGATGAATTTAATCATGCTATAGGGGTAGTTCTAAGACAAAAAGATGAAGATAGATATATTTATGCCATATATTACATTAGCAATAACTTGACTCCTCCTGAGAGAAGCTACACAACCACTAAGAAATAATTACTTGTAATTTATGTCATAAAAAATTTTAGACACTATATCACTAGTTATAATATATATATATATATATATATATATATATATATATATATATATATATATCATGTAGCTATTAGATATTTGATGAACAAACCGGTGATTAGAGGATCATGTAGCTATTAGATATTTGATGAACAAACCGGTGATTAGAGGAAGAATTATAAGATGATATATATATATATATATATATATATATTGATCATGTAGCTATTAGATATTTGATGAACAAACCGGTGATTAGAGGAAGAATTATAAGATGACTACTACTGTTACAGGAATTTGACATAACAATTATTGATAAACATAGAAAGTTCAATGTGGTTGTTGATTTTATTTATAAATTGATGAATGCAAATGAAAAATAACCTATAGAAGATAGTTTCCTAGATGAGAACATTTATGTTATTTTAGCAAAATCACTTTGGTTTGTTGATATAACAAACTTTCTAGCTATAGGGAAGTTTCCTTTTCAGTTCACTAGAAAAGAAAAGAAATGTTTGATTAAAGCAAGTTATTGTTTTAAATTAATTAATGGTATATTATTTAAATATGGACCTGATCATGTCTTATGCAAGTGTGTAAAATAGAATCAAATGTGTGACATCATTCATGATTGTCATGATGAACCTGGTGGATGACACTATATAGTCAAAAGGACAGTACATAAGATTCTTAGAGTTAGATACTACTAGCCAACTCTTCATAAGCAGGTAAAGAGGTACATTTGACAATGTGATCCATATCAAAGAATGGGTAAACTTACACTATCTTTTGAAATATCCCTCCATCCTTAAGTAGTTTTAGAACCTTTTGAAAAGTGGGGCATGGACTTTGTTGGACCCATAGATCCACCTTCTAAAGGTAAGGAGTATTTGCTAGTATGTACAGATTATGTGATATAATGGGCCAAAGTATAAGCTCTTTCATTTGCAAGAGAAGAGATAGTAGTAGATTTCTTATACTCTAAGGTCATGTAAATATTTGGAGCACCTAGAGAAATGGTGTCTGATCAGGGACCCAAGTTCACGTTTAAAATGATTCAAGCATTCATAGAGATATACCAATTCAACCATAGAAAGTATTCTCCATATCACCCATAAAAAAATAGATAGGTAGAGATTATTAATAGATAATTAGAAAATATTCTTATCAAAATAGTTAGTAATAGTAGGAAAAGTTGAGAAACCAAGTCTCCAAAAGTTGTATGTGAATACAACACAATGTGGAAGATCACTACTAGTTTTTCATCATATGAACTAGCATTTAGTAAGAAACCTCTCCTTTCAATTGAATTTGAGATGCAAAATTTAAGTATTGCACTAAAATTATGAATTGACTTAGATGAAGCATAAAGAGAGATAATTTTACAACTAAATAAGATGGATGAAATGAGAATATAAGCTTTTTAGCAGGTCGAGATGATTTAATACCAAAATAAATAATGGCATGATTTGAACATCAAGGAAAGATAATTTAAAAGAGACTGGAAAATTTTATATGATTCTAAGTATCATCACTTCAAAGGTAAGTTATGAACTAGATGACTAGGACCATTTTAGATAGAGAAGATTTTTGATAATGGTTTAGTACAATTTTTTCCTATATATGTTAATCATAAGACACTCTAGTCAATATACATGGGTTGAAGCTATACCAAAAGCCTTATAGTAAATAAAAATTCATCCATTTGGCACAAAATGATTTTGGAGACATAGAAAAACTCCAAGCTTCCATGACTACTGATCCTTGAAGACAAGATGGCCTTAATAAAGGAAAGGGATTCACCTTTTCTCTAAAAAAAGTAAAAACAACAACAATAAAAACAAAAACAAGAAGAGGAAGAAGAAGAACAACAATAATAAATTTCCATAATGAAAATACTTAGGGATATTGTTGATAATCATGACCAAAAAACTAGCTTGTTGGCTGATCATATACTACAAAATGAACCTTTATCAGAAAAGCAATAAATGGCTGGTCAAGGGAAAAAAACTAAAAAAAATCATAAAAGTGAGTTAAAAAATTTAGAATTAATCATCATGATTGATTGTCCTTGTTTCCAAGGTAATAAACATGGATGTTATCTCATTATGTACCATTCTTCAAACTAATCCATGCAATATCTTTTGTTAGAACATGTGAAGAAGGACAAAAAAGGACAACATTATGAGTTTTAAAGTTATAGTTATTATTATTACTAAGGGTTAGATTTAAATTTTTAATTCTATCAGTATATGCTCAAATAATGGAAAAAAATACATAATTCTATGTGAAAGATATTCCCCATCAATAGAGAATCATTTTGAAAAGTTACTTTTTTTAATTTGAATACATGCTATGGATTTTTCCCTATCAAGTCATAAGCACTTCCATGATGACTATGTCTTTGTCATCACATCACAATTCATGTGGATAAGCAATTTCTAGAGAATTGGTGGCATGATGATTTTAGATGGATAAAAAGGTAATAATAAGTATTAATTAATACTTTATGACATGATCATTTTGATTTTTCATCATCACTCAACATGCTTGGATAGTTGTGGGCTTCATCTATAGCATTAAGATAAAAAGGATACCATTGATGTCATAATCCATTGTTTGAACCAAGCGAAATGTCATTTTCCCTCTTGAGAAAATTTATAGACTATTATGTTTTGTGCATAGTTGAAAAAATTAGAATTAGATAAAATAAATACAAGCCCAAATCCATAAAAGGTATTTTAGGAGATGAGCAAGTAAAATAGGTATTTGAAGCAGTAGGATGGCTCAATTTTCTCATGAAATGTTAGGGGTTTGATGAAACCCTTGTTACAGATTTTGTCCTCCACTTGAAGATGGATTTTTCCACTATCAGAGGCATAAAAATTGCTTTCTCCATCCAGGTTATTAGCAAATTATCTAGGATTCTAGATGAAGGGGTTAGGATTGTAGGAAGATCTTCCTTCAATGACCTCATCAGTATTTTCTATGATGATGGAGAACTAGTGCCAGTATGTGATCAAGATGTTAATAACATAATCAAAGGTATCAACAAAGATACCTTATCCAAACCATGAAGGTCTATATATTTTTGGATTATCAAATACCTCCCTTGTGATGGATAGTGTAGTGTTTTAAGTTGTATTGTGCTGAGAATGTTGATTCATTTGAGGTATGACTTACAACAACCCCAACATCGAATCAACTTACCCTCATTTATTTTAGGGTTTATAAAAGTCACGACTATGAGATACCATAATAACCCATATTCTATCCACCATCATAGCCTCATTCAGTTGATAATCTAACATAATTTTCTTTAGCAAGAGTAGGGCATAGAAGCATTGATTGCTTTCTATGAGGGAAAGAAGAGAAAATACCTAAAGATTGTTAAGAACATACCACTAGATCCTTTTAATTTGATCTTTAGGGCTCTACCTAGGGTTTATTCATCCAAATTGGTTACTCCTAAGTTAGTTCAAAATATAAGATCAAATGTTACGGATATTGTACCTAGACCTCTAAGTCACCGCAATGTGATTGCACCATCAAAACTAAGCAGAAGGTTAAGACTTAGGTCCTCCACAAAAAACTCTAAGACATCTTCCCAAACTAATATTACATATGAACTAATTTAGATCATAGAATATAAACCTACTATAGACCATGTTTCACATATAGCACTCAAAGAGGCTTCACATAAAGAAATTATTCTTCTCACCAGAAGAGAAAAATAAAGTAATTGATATTGGTTGTTAATGATAACGAATAAATAAATTCAAAAAATCTTGATAGTCTATGATAAGAACCCACTACTATTGTCAGTGTAGCACAAGATAAAGAAAAAGTGGAAAGTCCTTTTCCACAAGATGATTTTGTAGAGACTATTCCATTTAACTCAACATAGATATCCATTGACAAAGGTAAAGCTCCCATGATTGATGAAGAAGCTCAACCTTCCAAAGAGACAAATGATGTAGAACTACAACAAGCCTTGAAATTATCAAAACTAGAATCCCTAGTCAAACATAATGCATATGACATTACTAAGATATTATCTTCCACCCAGTGTAAAGATTTTGTTATCTCTCTTTTGTTGAAAAATAGAAAGCATTAAAACTCAGTCTTTTGAGAATTTAGATGAATCTAAAAATGACATTATTGATATGTGGAGTTATACTAAGACACTTAAAGAAGATAATATATACTTTATAAGTAATTTTCTTAAATTTTAATAGGATAATACCATATTGAAATACCGAATAGCCTCCAAATATTATAATGTGCCTCCCAAACCCATGGTAGAACATGGTTACCAAACCACTCTATCCTGCTCTGATGTCAAAAGTCATTGGGAATAAATTTGTTCTGAGCTTGGGGAATTGAAGAAGAAAAACAAACTTCTTGAGAAGGAGAAACAAAATTTACAAGAGGACTTGACATGAGCACATCAACAGGAAGAACAAGCTAAACAAACCATACAGTTTACATGTCAGCTTGGTGAAAATCTGTTAGCTTGTGGGTCAAACCATAATAGTCTATTCCACTTTTTGGGATAAAGAGGCCACATACACTTTCATATTATCATCAAAATATATTAATTTTGGGTCATTAAAATTAATCAATAAATATGTTGCAGACTATATATACAAATATGTAGTGCACATACATTTTTTCCAATTTTTATAAAAATCATTAAGTATTTTTTAGGATTTATTTTTTATTGTATTTTTTAATGTTTGTATAGATGGATAGTCAGACACAATATTATACTTTGACCCTTATAGGAGCCCATCCACTTCATACAATTTATTATTACATGAGAAAATTTACAAATGGAAGTTACTTCAAATATCTTGTGGATTGCCACATGAGATTAATGCAAGTGAAGAATTTTTGATAGTCTATCAGTAAAGTACTCCTAATAGACATGATTTATTATGTGAATTTTATCTATGTGATATTATTCTGGGGAACACTAATAATTTCTTATTCAATTTATTTGTTGGAGAATTACAATTGAGAGCCCTTCTCTTTACCTACAAGAATAAAATAGCATGGTAGGATAGATATAATGACCATATAAGTACTACAAGAGAAGTTGGTATATGCACTAAACCCCTATTTAGTAACACATAAAAAGTATTGGAAAAATTCAAAAGTTTTTAATCTCAAGAATCTAAAATCTATGATCACTATCTTCACACTCTACAAGATGGCATTATAAATTTTGAATTTTTTATCCAACATTTTTTTGATCAAGTAGCGAGTGCATGTAGTCAACATTGGAATTTGTTGAGAGTCTCTTTGAAAAAGAGAGAAGTTATTTATCTTGCCACTATCAGATGGAACCTTGGAAGAGATGAGGCCATCAATCAAATAATTGCTAATATACTTCAAAGAGGGAAAAATTATGGATTAGGATGAGATTTAGACCTGCTATATTGTTTTCTCCTATGTCTCTATGGTAGAATACAGGGCTACAGTTTGAGGAATAGTTTTCTCTTTGGCTTCAATTTTTAACAAGGATATGGGATTTACTTCTCATGAGAGAATATTACAATATTTTTACTCCATATATGATCTCAGTCTTAATCTAGAATAGATAATTCACACTTATGAAGATAGGAGAAGTTAGTTTGAAATAGGACTTGCAAAAGGTAAGGTGTGGGGGAAATGATGAGTCCACATTATGACTCATTATATCCATGATATATCATCATTCATAGCCATAAATATGTCATTTGAGTTGAGCATTGCATGTAATCTTAAGGTTTATAACTAGCATAAAGTATAAAATGATTGCTTTTATATCTATAAGCTCATGTGAGTCTAAGTTAGCATTCTTTGCATGATTTTCTAACAATTTACATGTTTATTCTTCCATATTTAAATATGTATAAGTATGATATCATTTAAATAAGAGTTTTTCCATGATCTTATGAAGATAAGGAAGTGCCATGACCATAAAATGCTCATTTAAATGTAGCTCTTGACTCTATCAGGGATTTTAGATACTTTGATAGATACCTATGTATTATGACAGTCATGCTATGGATTATGACAATAAAGCTATGAAATTTGATAGTCATGCTCCAAACTCTCATAAATAACTACTAACTCATCTAAAACATGTTCCAAGGCATTCCAGAAGTTCTTCTAACTATTTCATGATGATTTAAGACTACTTTAGATACTTTACACACACACACACACACACACACACACACACACACACACACACACACACACACACACACACACACACACACACACACACACACACACACACACACACACACACACACACACACACACACGCACGCATGCACGCATGCACGCACGCACGCACGCACGCACGCACGCACACACACACACACACACATGGAAGTTAGTCAATGAGTCGTATCTCTAGATAAGATGATATGGATATATTGTATATAAGATTTGGTGATCAGATATGGTCAAAAAAAGTAGTTACAAATACCATGAGGATCTTCTGAACCATGTGTGGATCTTGTTGTAATACTCTTCTCTCTTTTAGCCATACAAACCAATCTCTCTAAATATCCTCTTGTTTAGATAGTTAAGTTGTTACCAAATATTTAGGATAGTTTGTCTATTTTGTGTCCAATAAAAACCATATCCATGCTTGATTTACAAGAAAAAAAATATTTTAAGAATTATTATTTTGAATACAAGAAGATTTTGTAGTAGAATGTTTTTTTCATTTTATGTGTTAAGAAAGCTTTCTAAGTATTGATTTGATTTAACACTTAATCCAAGGGTGGGTAAGGATCCATTACCCAAGGAGATAAGATGTTTATTTTGGTATTTATAATTGATTTATTATTTTTTTCTCTTGAAATTAATATAAATGTTCTATGTGATTAGATTAATAACCTGCAGGTTAGAATAGAATATTAATGTATGTGTGATTTAAGATTTGAACAAGCATTTATCATTTCTTTAATTTCATAAGTATTTATTCTACAACTTAGTTTAGAGTGTGGGTTTGATCCTTGGTTTTAGTGTGTTTACTTTCCAACAACATTGTGTGATTGATTTCAAAGCATTTAATTTAATTTGATGTGTTTAAATTTCAAAGCAATTGTGTTTATTTCAAGCATTAGTTTATGCATTAAGAAGTAGGAGTTTAGGAGAGATCCACACCCGCACCCTCCGCACCTCCCCCCCCCCCCATACACACACACACACAAAACAACACTATTATTTGAACCCAATAAATACCTTACTATCGACATCCTTGGACATTGGCTCTGGTAAGAAATAACACCAATAGAGATTGGTTAAATGAATGGGTAATAATGAAACCCATAAATATTCTCAATGAGTTTGGGGTGACCATTTTAATGTTGTGTGGAGTTGATAGAAAAATTAAACCATTGATATTCATGAAATGGAATGCTTAGCAAGGGTTCATAGGTGAGAATTTTGAATACACCATAGTCTTAGAATTGTTCAGAATTCTAAGGGTTAGTGTCACTTTGAATCTTATAGATTGTTCCATTGTGAGTAAATTTGACACATTGGCAAGCAAAAGAGGCAACTGATCTCATGCAAATAGTCCATTACCTACCAAGAAAAATGTTATAAGATAGAGGAAAGCTGAAGATCATCACCTTCACTTGAATGGTGGTAGGTGGGAAGGTGATAGGGATCCACAAATAGCCTAAAGGAGGTATTTTCCTTCAGTCATATCCTTGACATGTGTTGCATGTGAACTTAAGATTAAATTTGGAATATCCAAGGGTTTTGATAAAATTGAGAGAGGTAACACAAGTGCTTGAGCCCTCATCAATCAAAGTGCACTTGAATTTGATATTACCAATTTGGACACTGATAAAAAGGGGAGGATCATCTGCATGAAGCATAATCTTATCGAAGACCATAGAATCAATGGGGAATTTGAGGGAAAGAGACATGTCTATTATTTCATCAACATGTATGGACATTGATTCGTACTATTTTAAAATGATATCTTCTAATTTGGATAAGGTGGCTTTGTGTCTTACTAGGGGAGGATGAGGGATGTTCATTTTGAACAAGAACTACATAAGATGATTATAGTGACGTGGGAAGTATGCATAAGTTTGAGAAATGGGATTTGAGATGGGAGATTAGGAAGCTATGTGATAGGATACCATTCATAATATCCCATAAAGGGACTATTGGAGAGAGGTGCATAGTGTTGAAGTAGGTCCTTAGAAGGAGGAACTGAAGTGCATATGAATTTACGCTGATAAGATGTGGGAAGTTTGATTGGAGGATAAGTTCATTGATTATGTTGAGAAGAAGGCATAGTTGATATAGGTTTGGTTTGAGATAAATTGGAAGAAGTGTTAAGAGAAGTTTGAGTATCACTAGTGATGGGTAAAGAAGTTGGAGTGGTAGAAATGGTATGAGAGTGTTATCTAAGGGAGGTGTTGGAATTGGTTCATTAAAAGATATAAGGTCTTCTTGCCCCAATTCTATTAAGTGAGTTGGGGTAGAGTCTTGGATAACACAAAATATGTGAGACAATTGAGGAGTGTTGATGGGATATAGATAAATGAAGGCAACCACCCTTCACTTATTAGTCATATTGACCATATTCTCTTCTAGGAGTTCAGTCAAGAAGACTATCAATATTATTAGTAGAAGGGGTAGGATTATCTTGATTGTCTTGGAGATTTAGAAGACGATCTTTATAGATGGTCAAATGAGTAAGCCTAATTTAAATATTGAGATTTAGTTTGTG
The DNA here is from genome assembly GCA_037957365.1 of Torreya grandis. NCBI lineage: Eukaryota > Viridiplantae > Streptophyta > Pinopsida > Cupressales > Taxaceae > Torreya > Torreya grandis. The sequence goes on from JARHVA010004200.1 coordinate 908,719, forward strand.
TTTCATGGGATTTAAAGGAAATGTCATAGGTTTGTTGATGTTTACGAATGATAGAATCATGGTCAAAAGTGGGAACAAGAAGGAAATCCATATCCAAATTATGAATTTTCCTGTAAGTCTCATGAGAATGACCCCAACTAGCATGAAAACAATAAAATCTATTAAGATCATACCAAGATTTCATGGGATGAGTGGGATCAAGTTCTTCTAGAAAAGGCCTTGGTAGGCACTTTTGTAATTCTACCAAGGATAAATATTTTTGAACATTGATGTTATTTGGCGAAGATAAATGAGGATTAGTGATGTGGTTGGGAGGGGAAGCTTGTTCCAATACCTGGTTGGGAATAATAGCTTGAATAGTATGAATGGTATCATAAGAGTTGGTGACACCATCATTAGTGGCATGATGATTTTTATTTTTTATTAACATGTGAGTACTTTTATAAAGTTGGTATGGCTCAAATTGATGCATGAGGAAATATTGGTACTTTGATTAGTCAATGGCCTCTTCCAAAGTTTGTGTTGAGAATCTAGACCCGATATTTTAACTTGTAATAAAGAAAATTGGTAAACAAATGAAAGAGGTTATCATCTTCCATATTATTTTCACATTTGTTAGACAAGGTCTTCCATTGTTTGATGAAATCTTGAGTGGTTTCAGTCTCAAGTTACTTATAATTGATAAAATAAGCCAAATTATTTTCAAGGAGATCACTAGTTTTAAACTCTTGAACTAAAGGATTGACTAAAGATTCTATGATAGTTAGGGAATGAGATTTGACTTTGTTTTACCAATCTTAAGCATCACCCATGAGATTTTTTGATATCATCTTAGTATTCACAAAAGTATTTTACTTGACCCAATCTTTATATATATTTCCAAATGTTTTTAAGTGGAGAGTAGGATCAGTTAACCCATTGTAAGTAATGGTAGGGGTGATGAATCTTATATCTATATTATAAATTTGAGGCATAAAAGGCTCATTTTGAAGGTGCTTGAGTGTTTTGTTAACAAGGGGAGGTTGAGGGATAATATTACCATGGGAATCTCGAATAGGAGGTGGGGCAACATTTTGGTTATGCATTCCCCATGGAACCTATAGAGTGATTTTGAAGATGGATAAGAATATTTTACATTTGCATCTTTTGGTTAGGGTTATTATTTTGGAAATCATTCATTTGATTAAGATTTTGTAATAGAATTTGATGGGGTTGAGTGGTATTATTAGCATTATGTGAAGAATTATAATTGGTAATGGTGGTGTGGGTACCACTATGGGTGTTAGTAGTAGCTTGAGAAGAATTTTTGATAAGTGAGGTATTAGTAGCATGATTTTCTTATGTGTAAAAAGATGTACTAGTAGAGGGATGAGAAGAAGTATCACTAGAGTCATGATTACCATGGGTAGAAAGTGATGTACTAGTGGAGGAATTGAGAGGAGTGGGTCTTGGAAGAGGCCCATCAGATGTAGAACATAAAGGCATGGAGGTGGAGGAAATCAAATAGTAAGATGTCATGGTATGAGAAGGTGTTAAGAGAGAAAGAATAGGGTGAGAAGTATTGAAACTAGTGTCCCCAAATCCATGTGAAAATGTGGGGGAAGGTGAATGGGGATCCTTAATTTGACCACTTATCATGAGATGGAAAATAGTATAAGGATTTATTCCTTGATGTTGAGTAAACTCATTAATGAATAAGAACATTTATGGGGTATACTTGAATTTAGGTTGATATTTGAATGAGAAGAGAGGGTTTCTAACTAAAAAGGAATGAGGAGGGGTCCCATAGTTTGTAGTGTGAGTGGATATATGCAAATTACTTTCATCTAGGGTAAGAGCTACAAACTGCTTATGAGAGAACCTATTGGGATTGGTAAAGCTCATCATATCTATTGAATTCAACTTGATGTTGTCTTCAAATAGAAAGTTGATGATGAGGGAGAAAAAATATATGAGATTAATCTAATGCAAAGGTAGAGAGGCATAAAGGATACATAGTTGACTAGGTTAAATGTGTTCTTAATCAAAGAGGAAGATAAGGGTATAGGGTTGACCAAGTAGACTTAGTAATGAAAATAGGGTGTGTAACTAATCCTGATAAGGATATAGTGTTGAATAGGTCAAACTAGTATTGTAACTTTATTAGAAGAAAAGAACATAGAGTCTATAGGTCAACTTTGTATTGTAAAAAGGTAAGAAACTGGTCTAATCAGGATATAGGGTTGAATAGATTGACTTAGTACTATAACCTAACTGGCAAAAAGGGATATAGAGTTGTACAAGATAATTCTATATTATAGACATGGGAAAACATAGTCTATAAGAGACTCTATTGAATAGAATGACAATGTGTTAAAACAAGGATTTTTTTTGTAATATAATTGAAGTAAGAAATGGATGCAAACACACAAATAATTGGATCAATGTGAGTGATCTAATTGAGGCACACAACACAAAACCTTTCACCAATGCTAGCTAATACATTTTTTTACAATACAACACACAATGATTAGAGAGAAAATAGTCAACTGAAAAGTAAATGCTAAGTAAGTGGTTATCCTATGTGTTATTAGATTATTATAAAGTGTTGTTTTAAGTGTGATAGAGAAGTTGGCTGAAAATAGGGAACTATAAGGTAATCTATGGATGGTTTTAGTATATTTAGGCTGAAAAAGATCTATTTTGGCAATGGTATTGAATTGGTATTGGGTCCTATCCCCTCACTTCATAATCTTACAATGATAAGGGTGTCAGGTGCTTTGCTAATATATACCATTAACCACATGTTTATACTTGGCTAGAAAACCAATTCAGCTTCTCCCTTGGTTATGAAATCTAAGTAGGTAGGCCTTGGGAAGACAAATTTTAAATACATTTTGGATATTATTTGATTTGGTAGTGTGTGTAAAAAAATATAAAAATATTGAAACTAAATAATAATTTGAAAAACCACCTAATTAGACTATGTGAGCTAGTTTAAGCATGCAAATAATTGAAAGTGAAAGTGTGAACTAATTACTAGAAGATAGTTATTAACTACAAAATTAAGAATGGTATAGAGTCAATCTAGATGACACTATATGCAAACAATATAGAATAGAGTTGAATGGGTCACTAATATTATGTGGAAGTAAGATTCTTTAAGAACAAAGTTGACCAGGTTAATTCAATCTTTTATATAAAAGATAGGCTACATAACTAAGTTGACCAGGTAAACTTAGTTTACCATAGGGTTACAATTTTAAAGACTACAAACTTGTACAAAACATAACTATAGTGTAGTACTAAATTGGCAGAGAGAGAAAGAGAGGAACTTTGATGGGTTGGAAGATGATTAGGATTGTAAATTTTCTGTTGAAGTGCTTTGAATGTTGATTTTAAATTCTTCAAACTAAGTTGACTGGTTCGACCCAGTTCTACAAAACCCTATATGTTGAAGCAAGAAAAGATTACTAATTTGAACAATTTGACTTAGTTTTTTGATTTGGATGTTGATTGAGAGAGTAAATAGACCTATTCAACCTATTTTTTTGATCTAGATGCTGACTCAAATACTAAGTCACCTTGTTTGACCTAGTTTATTGATTTGAATGCTAATTGAAGGACTAAGTCGACCCATTCAACATAGTTTATTATCTAAGATTGAAGAAAAGCATTGTTCAACCTATTTGATCTAGTAACTGATATTTGATGAATACTTTCACATAAAGAACAAATTCATTTTGATACGAATGTGTGTTAAACCTACACACAAAATTTAGAACTATACTGGCTAGTTCGATATAGTATCACAAATATGGAAAAATAATGAAATGATATAAATGAAAGAATGAAAGAAAAATTGCAAGGGTTAGATTCAAATTGATTTCACCATGATATATGCAATGGGAAATGCAATAGATCTATAAATCAATCCTAACTCAGAGAAGATAAATCCTACTTACACTTTCGATTATGGATACATTAGATAATAAGAGTTATGATAAATATGGATCCACTAGACCTAATCAAGGGGTCTCTTACCACAATAAATATTACTATGGAGGGTTCCAAAGTCTCCAATCAAGTAAAACTACATAGTAACCCTGATGTTTTCATATTGATTAAACTAATAACAAGTAAAGTAAAGTCTAATCTAGTGTTCACCCAAGCTTGTGGCATAAAGTGGGGGTAATAAATAGTAAAATTAAACATGCATAGAATACATATAATCACATCAATGTATATAACATCTTAATTCATAGAAGATAAGTAAAAATGCATATCTATCTACTCTTACAAATGATGAACAAAGATAGGAATACTTACCCTCAAAGATGAACCCATCGAACCTCAATCTCTCCCTTGGCCAAGGTACTTCACAAGAGGTTATTGTGGTATGTAAGGATTTCAAGGATAAATTATCTCTAGACTACACAACTTATCAATGCATCCAAAAGACTTATCTATAAGACAAGATATGTATCCCTAAATAAAGTATGAAACCCTTATCTTGTTCCCCAAGTATAATGGTGGATACATAGATGCACAATATGTATTACTTCTTTTTCTCTTAGAAATGGCAAAATGAATGTGTTTATATAGGTGGATCTAACCTTAAAACTTTTTGAAAGTTTAGGTTGATAAGGTTGACTTGGTTGACCTAGTTTTGTAATTAAATAAAACATACTAGGTTATAGACTAGGTCAATCGTGGGCTGACCTAGTCTATAATATGGTTTGTTAATAACAATACTAGGTCGATGTGGTTGATTTTGTCATGTAAACTACAAAAAAGGGGTGGGTTAGGTAAAGGGATAATAAAAGTGTTAAATGACTAGAGGAGGAAAAATAGGAGGCAAATCTTAGGGGAATGGTTTTTAGGAGATAAGTGTGTAGATAACAAGTGTTAAAAAGGGACAACAATCCTATGAAGCACCAATGTTTTGCTCACCCCTTTCCTAGTGCACCCCTTAGAGCATACACTTATAGAGATTGAGACTCAATGGGTTCTTAAAAAATAAATAATTTTAATAATTGATCAAGTTTGGAAAATATTATGCATATACAATCCCAATATTTTCACCTCCATGGGCTTCACCTCCCCTAGTTTTAGTTCTAGCTCCACCAGCTCCAATTTCATGAGTCACTCAATTACAATCAATGTAAATGCTTCATTTTGAAATCAATAGTATCCCTAATGTTATCCTAGAGCAAGAACAATAATAGGTACAATTGTATATTCCTTACCCTACTACCATTATCCTTTGAGAACTCATAGGCCCACCCTAATTTTCCCTATTCCTATCAGACCTATTCTAATGAGGCCTCCCCTACTTCATATTGTGTCTATTCCAAAACTCACTTAAGCACTCCTAGCTTTAACCATGTTCAATATTCACACTTCTCAATTTCCCTCTACTTATATCAATCCACCTATATGAAACCCCACAACCTACCTTTGGTCTCAAGGAGTCTCAGTTGCATGGTCCTTATCCCCCCATTATTTGGCTCATTTCAAACAACTTTTGTAACTCTAGGGAGGGCTTATATTTGAGTGGATCCTATATTTGCAACACCAACATACACCATAGATGCCATGATAAATCCTCTATTAGCTTCTCATGTAGCATGGACACCTCATAATATCCTCACCTCAACTATCATAATGAAAACCTCAATGACAAGGTGTAGCCATATGCATAGTTTTAGTGAATCCCAAATTCATAGCACATGTAGTTTTTCCTATAGCTCTACAAGTTATTATAGAAATAATTTCCAACACATCTTCACTTATTGTAGCATAGGTTGATTTGGGCATAATTCCTAAGAAGAAGAAGAATAAGGTAGATTTTACCATTCACCCCAATTCAATTTCTAGTTACTAGCATAACTCCTTCAACCACAATAATAGCTTTAACTAATCTAGGTAAAAGACCTAAGAAAAGTCAAAAGGTAACTCCCACTCAACCTTATAATTAGATTTCCTCTCCCATTGCTCCCTAATCCTCCTTTTCTATCACCATGGGCCACAAAAGATTCAATTTAATTAGTTTATTTCATATTTATTTTTAAACACCTTGATCCCAGGTGCTATTGGTCCATATATTAACATGATCCATGACCAATAGCATGCCCATTTATTCTTATGGGGATCCTCATTCATCCTTCATCCTTTCTCTCCCATGTCCCCTCCTCCTCCACTCTTTTATTCCTTCATTCCTCTTCATCTATTCATCCTCCTCCCAGGGCTCCATTATCTTGCTCCTCTTTACCACCTTGAATTCATCCTCTTCCACTACCTTGGGAGTTATTATAAACCCCAACTAGGTCAGGCCCCTAACACCTATTGAAGTACAAAAACCAAAAATGGTTTATCGAGGTGACCCAGAGGTCAAATGGGGATTTCATAGATAAATCATGAGCATGAAGAGATTTCTTACACATAAGTTCACTCAATAAGGGGACTCAATGGTATTTCAAACTAATCATGACATGCTCTACCTCAGTAAAGTGAGGACACCTAACATGGAGGATAAATTGGTTGAAGACCCTATAGCGGTGCTCCAAGATGCCATTGAGCTATCTAAGAATAATATGGAAGACATGAAAGATCGAGTTATAGAACTTAGGTAATAGGTCATAAGCACTTTGTCGATATGAATAATTATTTTATTTGTAAAATCCCTTGCACAACTATTTACAACCCTTGGAATGGTGAATAGATCCATGGCCACAAGTAAAGAGAACTTCCAACACAATAAAGAATATTTGGAGAGGGTTCACCACATGGATAGTAAGTGCAAGAAGCTCATTGTGGTTATTCATAAGGGCATGTTCCTAGTTTTTAAGCTCATGCCTCTAGTGGATCTAAACCTATACTAGACTTATGATAGGACCATGAGGACTTCAAATAAGGAATGGTTAGCTATGGTGAAAACAATGATCAAACCTTTAGAGAAGAGTAAGGATCAGATATTAACCTATTTCTAAGAGGTCAACATCATTATTTGTTGGAAAAAAAGGAATTCAAGGTCACCTGGCCCAATTTGACTAGGTCATGTGGAGAAAAGTGGTGAAATCCAATAGTGTTGGGGCTAAAGCAATTCTAGATCTAGTAACCCAATCAGTAGATAAAATCAACCATGTATCTAATGTGAAGGTTTCTTTAGATGCCCCACTCCAATCCCATGGGTGGTTGCTGGTCCAAGATGAGGTAATATTTTGAGAGCCACCTATGAACCTTGGCAAGTTAGATGAATAATTTAACTCAATTACAACCACACTTAAAGCTAAGGAGGAATGTCTTAGGCAATTGTGAATCAGTCTATCCCTAGCTTCTTAATGATTTTTATTAGTGGTTCTAAGGGGATACTTTTTTGTGATAAAGGGAATATTATGATGAAATTAGTTTTAACAAATTTTAAGGCCATCATGGCTAGGGATGGGAAGCTTGCGCTACTAGGATATGAAACCCATCTTCCCCCTCCCCCCCCCGCCCCCACCCCCCCACACACACACACACAATATTTTACATTCTTATATATGGGTCGATGCTTTGTAAGAAAAACTTCTTTGAATCAATGTTATTTTACATTTTTTTATCAAACTTTACTTTGTGCTCATAGATGTTGTCTACTAATTCTCATTTTATGAAGTGATGCTAATTTTATAAATTTGATAATGTGATATCCTATAGATAGTGAATGTAGTAATTATAATCTACTCATGAAATTTTGATTCATTTATAGGTTCTTATCATTTATTTATAACACTCATTAAGTATGTGTGCTTAGAGCTATGGATTTGCTTGGAAGTCTTGTTTGGTAGTTTACTGTAGACCCCCTTTCATGTATTTATCTTTGGTGAAGTAATTAAAAATTAAGAATTCTTTTATTTCCCCAAACTCCCTCCCTATATTACTAAGAGTCTAAGCCTTTTATGAAACTCAACATATAGTGGTATAACTATAGTTGGGCATGCCCTCTATCTTGAAAGCATTGGCATATTTTGAAAACTAGGATCCTCTTTTATACTTTACCTTAAACTCTCTCTAATGTTTTTTTTTGAAATCAATAAAACTTTCCCCTCTTATTTATAAATTGGTGAAATCAAACCCATTAGCTCTCCAAGATTAAAATATGTTAAACTAGATTAGACAATTGAACTATAACCTCTTTTATCAGATTATGTATTGAAGCTCTAGTGGTAGTGTTGCATTTCTTGGAGATCTATTCTAAGCAAGATACATCATGGAACCTAATACATATAGTTTGTGCCCTCGATTTCCCTATAAATAATCCTTAAATGGGAGGATGCAAGTCCATTATCATCACCTAAGTCTCTTATGGGCACCTGATTTCATAGGTGCTTCTCGGTACTAGATTTTGGGCATGACAGCAAAAATTAGTGGCTCACTTGTCTTACTTTTTTGTCTTCTTATCTACTTTCCTTGAATTTGTAGTATTCTATTTTAATTTGTTTAGCTTTATTTATTTTTCACAAGGATCACTAGTCTTACTTTATTTATTTTTGATTTTTCATTAACTTTAAGATGGTTCCAATATTTATATAAAGCTTCAATTATTAAAAAAAATCCAAAATTTCTAGAAATGTCTCAACATATCTTTCACGTATGCTTTGAGTCATGTTACTCTTGGGGCACTTTATTTTTTATGTTTAGATATTCTTTGGCTCATTTTTATGTGCTAATAGTTCCCCAGTTCAAAATTGAGAACCATATATATATATATATATATATATATATATATATATATATATATATATAACCTTTATAAACTTTAGATTTGTAATGAGAAACAAACTAGGAGTAACATGTACTTCGATATACACTTTTTAATAATGAATTCTTGCCATTAAATGCCTTTGGGATATATATATATATATATATATATATATCCCCTAAAGGAATTTAATGGAAAGAATTCATTATTAAAAAGTGTATATCAAAGTACATGTTACTCATAGTTTATTTCTCATTACAGATCTAAATTTTATAAAGGTTTAATTTATTTGTGTGATTGTGACAAAAAAGACCCTAGTGAAATAGCACTAATACTTGCATCTACATGATTTTGCACACACTCATATTATCAATAGAAATACATGTGGTTTGATCCCTCTTCAGAGTATTGGAAATGTTAAAAATGCTCATCTAGTCACCGGTGGATTGGTTGAACTTGGTCTAACCCAACACACTAACCTATTTTTATTAGTTCCCTTGATGACAAGAGTCTAAAGCTAGGGATTTGACAAAAGATAAGGAAGACATGATTATTTTCATAATACCAAAGGTGATTAAACACATAAAGGACAATTATAGATGCAAGTGCATAATCCTAAATACAAAGAGTCTAATTCAATCATCTCCAATGACTATAGCACACAATAGGTAACTTCAGAATATTTAAGGTGTTTTGTACATTTTTAAACAAAGCCTGCATGGTTTCCATACCTTGTTCTTGATCTGAGTTAGTATAGAGCCATTATATGGTGTATTTGAGAATTGTAGTAGAATTTAGTGCACATAACAAAGCTATGTACAATTAAATACTTATTATCCCTTAGATGCTTGATATTTTCTATATATGGCATGTTCAATAAATCATAGGTAGCATTCAACATTGTGTGACTATTGATATACTTTTTAAAAATTGGATAATGATAATTTTTTTGTTTAGATACATTAATCAATAATAGAGTAAAGAAAAGCACCTAATTTGGGCACAAGGGTAGTTATAAGTCATAAAATTGAATTATTTTATGATAATTGTATGTTTCTCGATTATTGGTTCATATTAAGATCTTATTAGTGTATTTTTCCAATGCCATGTTCCTCATCATTCCTCTCTCTATTTCTCATTTCTCCCCTCCCCTTCCATTTTTCTTTGATTTTATGATTTTTTCCAAAATCATACTATGTATGTTTCTAAGGTGTGCCCTTGAGATCCTTGTTTTGGTCTCATGTGCCACGTACTGCTTATTTTATGACCTTTATCATCCATTATATGTTGGATTGCATGCTCATAGGGCATGAATTTGAATTTGAGATTTATATAAATAACATGCACATTAGTTCATATAAGACAAGATTTAGATTATGAATGGACACAAAATGAGTTGAAGGAATATTTTATAAAAGTGCAAGAAAAATTATTTTAAATCAATTTGAACAAAATTTTAGTAAATATGAAGTAATTATGTATTTTCCATGCATTCTTTTTAGTGCTAAAAGTCATATATGAATAGGCTCTACATTCACTAGACTACTTTCTAAACATACATTTATACTTGTAGTGAAAAAGTTTTAGTGGCCTAATAATAATTGAAGTATAAGACAGGCCCTCAAATACATACCCTATTTTTATGGTTTGTGTTTTTTATACTAGGGTTTTGGAGGAGGAGATCAATTTCTTAGATATCTGTGCAAAAGTGTTGGAAAAGTGAGCAAGGTTTTCAGAACCTAAAGCTAACACACATTATTATTGAATCATTTTTTTTGCATTTGTAGTTTAGCAAGTTCAGCTCTATCTTTTTGGAAATCTATGCATAATGATGGGGATCAGTCTTTTGAGTTTTATTTGCCTTTTTTTGACCTTCTTTACATTGTCTATTTCTAACAACTATCTCTAAATTTGTGAGAAATCAAATATTCCTCTTAAACCCCTTCTTATTAATTATTCTACGTAAAGAATATTCTTTTATACAAATAGGTATACTTTCTCTTTAAATTGAATGAAGCTTATTGTATGTGTTTTTTAGGTTAATGTATTGAATATTGATGTAAAACCACTTTCCCATAAAACAAGATAAAGATTAGCAATAGTCTACTAACAACATTCTTAAATTAAGATAAAGGCAACAAACTTCCTAAACAAAGAGTAACACAATTCAAAGTTTATGAGAGAAAGATGAGTTGGTGAGAGATGTTTAATATACCTTAGTTTACCTAGGTTCAAATTTTAAAAGGCACTCATTGGTTACAACCATTTGACTTTCATCTGGTTGCACCTGTAGGTAATAGACTTACATTTGGTTGCGTATATTTGATTGGCCCCAAACTTATGAAAACAAACAAAAATCTAACATACAACAATGAAAAACATTAGGTTTTTTTTCTTAGCATTTGAAGGGCAATGTTGAATACACAACTGTCACTATAATTGGATTTTGATGGATAGGGTAAACCATATAATATAACCCTAACATCAGTAAGGAATGTCGATAGGTTAAAGTGATTTTTATCTGATTGAAACCTTATTTTTACATAAATTAGGTGTACAGAATATTTCTTTGACTTAGTGCCAAGGACTGAGGGGTATCCATTTTACCAAATTCATCCGAGACATGATCTGAACCTCATCCTTTTTTTGTATTTCTTGAGATTTATACTTTGATGGATAACTAAACAACACCTTTTATACCATCATCCTCATCGTTAAAATAATTTTGATTAATTACTGATAAAAGAAAGGAGGACTGTCTTCAGAGTGTCTGCAGTTCAAATGTTCAATCATGATTCAGCAGGTCAATGCTGAACAGTCGGATGTGTTTAGTGGTGACCCAACTGAAAGTGTCTGTTCTATAAGATTTCGTTCAAATCGTCTCTATATTGAATAGGAATCCGGACCCAAAACCAACGGCTAGCAAATACGGATCCATAAAAATTAAAAATAATCATCCTTCCATCATTTCAAGTGTAAAAGGGATAGCTCCGCGTCTTCAAAGATCTGCTCAGATTTATGCTGATTTTTTTAGTTAATTTTATATATCACATCTAAGGCTTTTAGAATACCTGTGTCTGTTTTGACTGATTGTTTTAGGTTACCAACATGACCCATCATCAAGAAAAAGATCATCAGGGAAAAAAGACTTATAATAGATGAACATATTTTAAATGCCATTATGCAGCTAAATTCCTGGTGCCCTGTGCGACTCTCCTCATTACCTACGTAAATGTATTTGTGTATTCTTGAAAACTCACAGGAAATCAGACAAGGAAATAAGGAAATGGAAGGAAAGTTTTCGTCTTGCATTATTAAGAAATAGCCCCTGCATGCTTGCAAGTCACGAGAATAAATGAAACTTTTAAATAATTAAACATTTTTCTATTAAAAATATAAATAGAATATCTAGAATTTTTCAAGTTCAAGCTTTAAGCTTTAACACTTAGTTTATGTAGGAAATTTCACTTTTAATTTAGAAGTTTTCAATAATTTTAAGAACATTTATTACATTCCTAAATGAATGAACGAAAGGAAAAAAAAAAGAAAAAAGAGGAAACACTCTTAAATGCACGTATGCATGTCTCAGATTTCAATGCTCTCGTAGCAATTCCTCCAAAATTTTATTAATAACACCTCTGTGAAGAGATATAAGTTGCAACTTATAGCATATCTCAAAATACTTATATGAAGAGATGATCATAGTTTAACCACTGAACCCTCTTCAAAATTGGGTGCATATTTCAAAGAGAAAATATGAACATCATGCAAAATCATGAACGGTTGCTGGTATTTGTGAAATCATCCATATGTTCGCCGACAGCTCTACAATGCTAAGCTTTCCCCAAGCCAATTTCAATCTCACTGCATCATGTAAAGATCAATATATCATAATTTCATCCTTGGCTAATAAACAATAAAACACTTCTCCTCCTCCACTCGTTATACCCCAACCACCACCTCCATTTAATCAATCCTATGTCTTTGGAATACCTTTGCCCACATATTATCTCGCTCTGCTCCTCATCCATTTCCAGCTATATACCATCTATCCTCAAAACTTCACAACATAACAGAAATATTTTTCATCTTATAAATGGAAACAATCAGAATTAAAAATTTAGAAAATGAATAATAATGTATAATGTCTAATAATGCTGCACCTTTGAGATTAAGCTTGAGGAAGTAGGAACACTGCATTTCTCTGAATGGCATGCTATAACCTTCACCCAGTCAATGATCACCATGATTTCTTTTTCGTACCAAATTCAACTCCATTGTGATTTTCAATACAACAAAGAGGGAGTTTAAAGGACACTTTCAAAGAAAAATTTCATTTACTCGCACAAGCTCCATCACCTACGCGAGAAAATACCAGTAATTACTGGGCTTTCTAAAAAATGACTCTTAAGTGATACCTTTAATCTATGATTCACATGTGACACATAAGGTATACTATGGACCCAAATGGCAGATGTGCATATAGGTGCAATGAAAATGATGCAAACAAGAATGAGGGGGGCAAATGATATCAATCAAGGCTTACATTCAATTCTCAAGGAAACACACAAACATAAGAAATTGTAATGGAAACAAAAACACTGTCTTTATTGAAGGATCATACAGTATTATATAGATTCATTCACAAAAACACACACACCCTTCCCATTGTTTAATATGAAGAAGACATTTCACAAACATACACACTCTTCCCCTTATTTAATCTGAAGAAGACATTACATTTAGTGTCATAGACTGGCACTCATGAGGATATAACGTACTTTCATGTTCTTTGTGTGCTCTCTCTTTCTCTCAACTCTTCTTTCCTAGAGTTGGAACTCTCTTTCCTCCACCAACTTGTCTCTTTAACTGACTCCCAACTCCTATTCCATATTGATCTGAATCTTGCTTACATGACTCTAACAACCTAGAAGATTTTGAATTCTATTTATCTTGGAAAATAGCCGACACATCATTTTCTTAATTCTAAGTAGTTAATTTAACTTCAAAAAGGTGACTAAAATTGTCTTCACTTGCCTCTTTAGACATGCTAGACTTTTAATGATGTTCTCTACATTGTTGTCAATCTTATTCCACATGGACAACATTGGATTGTCGTGGTCTAAAAGTTTCAACAAAAAAGTCTTTGATGGAGCAAGTGGCTATCCATTTCTCATGGTTGAATGCAGGTTACAGGATTTGGATTCAGCTATTATTCCAAACACAGAGTTTGAGTCTGGAAAGATGACAGAGTTAGGATTTAGTTTTAAGTATGGACTTGAAGATATTTTTGATGTTGCATCCATTGTTACAAGAAGCTAGGGATGCTAGCTACACATTAACTATTGCATACTATTGTGAAGATTTGAAACTCATATAATGTCAATTTAAGAAAAATTTTAATTACCATTGTTGGTTCCCAGTTGTACATCTCTCTTAATTGGCCCTACACACTTGAAAAAATGGCAAACAAAGATGAAAAACCCGTTGATATGTCATTGTAGCTAGGGTACAATTTGGCATGAAGAATAGACTGAATGAAAAAAATGACTAAGAGACACCAACAGAGGGTATGGTCAGCACCTTGCTACTTGTGGCTCTGCCTGAACCAAGGTGAGAGGACTTATGAGGTAGCTTGCTCACATGGAAAGATTCTAAAATTTAACCTCCATGGAGATTATTAGCACATAGAACAATGAATATGACCAAGGCACAACCAAACTTGTTCAATCCACCCAGGAAGGGTTGTCACATAAAATGAACAAATACACTTAGTCACATACAAGCTATTGAAGATAGATGGGGATGTGCATGCAACCTTCATTCTAAAGAATTTTTCAACAAGGCGGTGAAAGGAAGACTATAGTGATGGGTCTTTGAAACACAAGATGCAAACACATGTTAAATATGCAATATTTTATGCATTTATAAGGCAAATAACACTCATAATATGCAAAGGGTGTGTTATATGCAGGGTAGGATAGGGTAGGACAATTAGATAATAATAAAAAGGGGTGTTGTGCTGGTGGTTTTCAAACAATAGGGTTTCTTTCAACATACATGACATCACCTATTGCAAATATGTAGGAAAACTAAAGTGTAAGCCATTAAAACCACAAGGAAAAATTTACATTTATTGGTGCGAATAGAATGCAAATGCCCAAATATTCCTTAAAACCCTAAAAAATAGACTGAAACTAGAATCTCAAATACTTTCTCATACTAAATTCATGAGCTCAAGGTGACCTAATGAGGTATTCAAAAAAATATTTCCAAATCTCTATGCAAAAAGGGGTTTATAACCAAAATCTATGCCCAAAATGACAACCATACATAAGCACAAAGTGAAATATCCAATCAACATAGCATGTAAAACATCTCATTGCATTTCATTAACAGGATACAATAAAAAACCATATGTATTTTCTATTAACTTGAAATAAAATCTTACATACACTAATGTTTCAAAATGTTGCCATGGGGATAAGCATGGTGGATTTGCTCCATGTTGGATAGGGGAGACATATAGAGATGCTCTCAATGCTTGCTAATGGCTATATAACTGCAACCACCTTAGTAAGAGAGACAAAATACACACATATCTATGATCCCAAAATTTGGAAGAGCCTATACATAGAAAAACAAAGACCAACAAGCACTAAAATAGAAGACAAACCTTCTATCTATACATTTTTTACCCTTTTCTCAAATCTAGGAATGAGGGTTACCATTTTTACAAAGTGCGAAACACCCCTCCAAGTTTTGCCAAGATGCTCCCAGCTAGAAAAACCCTTTGTCATGCCTAGAATCTTCATGTATTTGCAAGGAAAATGATTTCTCTAACTTCCCCTTCAAGAAATGATGAATATTCGGACCACTTCCTTTGATTTCTTGGCTAGAGATTTTTTCAAACAAGCTGGAAGGAGAATATTTGTGGTGGAGGGCCAACAAACCATTTGTCTTTTGTGTAAACATTTGGAGACTCCCTTGACCACTTGCTTGCATAGCGGGAACCTCCTAAACAACTCTCCTTCCCTTTATGCATGCCATAGAATTACCTGCTCTTGCAATGATGCAATGGGAATATTATGAATCCATGGCTATTTGGGTGATCTTCCTCCAGTGGCCCACCTTAGCTTTGTAAACCTATGATTTCTCTCCCATGGAGGAGCTTGAACAAGTAAAGCAAGTGAAAATACAAAAACTTAGGTCATTTTCAACCTTTTACTTTTTTACAAATTTGCTTTTTTGCACTTTTCAATCTTCACATTTGCTTTTTTGCAAATTTGCCCTTTTATGATTTCCTTCATATTTTTTAATGCATAAATGCATTATTTTCACTTTTTGACCTATTGGGGAGATACTGGCCCCATTTGTAAATTTGCAATTTTGTAAATTACACAGTTGCAATCTACCTGAGTACAATTTGCACAGTTGCAATTTGCACTTCTAGCTCCCCTTGTTGATCGACATTGATTGACAGAAATGGGAGATCTACGTGCAATTTTCACTTTGCACAAGTGCAAAATTGTATTTCTCTTCAACTTCTCCTTGAAGCTCTTTGAGTTGACCTTTTTCATGCTTGCTTTAACTGGTGGGAGTGGAAGAGTTGACCACAGTTTACATGGTGCATTTTGGATACTTGTATTTTACACGATGCATTTTGGGAACTTACATTTGCACGGTGCATTCCATAGACTTGCATTTTTAATGGTGCATTTTCCACTAATATTTCCCCAAAGAGTTTGGGGTCTCTTTTACAATTTTTTGAAACTTGTAAATTTTAGATTTTTCAATTTTCTACCAAATTCTAACTTGGTTGAGTAGAACAGAGCACCCTATAGCAAATTCTTAGAAACCCATCCCTTTCTCTTTGTGGCCATTACTCACTTCAACTCAAAAAATATTTCTCTATTTACATAATGAGTTTTGAATTTTAAGCATTCACTAATGAAAATATTCATTTCCCTACAAACATGGACATATTTTTCAAACCCTAGATTTCTTGATCAATGTATTAAAAAGGCCGTCAATGTTACTTCTCATTGCAGCCACCAAATTCTATACCACAAATCTCGTCTTTCCCATGATGGAACTCCTCATCATTTTCCCATGTATGTCTTTAGTGAAATCTTGCCCTTTCTTGACATTCCTTTTTCAAAATAGTGAGCAATGTATGCATGCATTCTAGTGCCACGTAACCCAAATCACCATTGACAAAAGTGCTAAGATGAGTATCAATAGGATTCATCATCAGAGCCAACCCAAAATTTGTTATCCTCGTTTTAGCAGGGTACTATCTATAAACTCATTCTAGAAGCCAAGTTTGTCTCTAGCCATTATTTCCATCTCCACGTTGAAGGGAATATAACTATGTTATCAGGAGATATAGGAACATGATGGTAGATTCCAAGAAAATGCGTGATTAGTCTTCGAAACCTTGTGTTGCCTACCAGTGGTTCATAGGGAAAAAATGAATGCCGTTCCAATACCTTTGCAAGATAAGCTAGATACGAAATCTTCTTATCTGCTATATGTTAGCGCTTTAGTTCTTCCATTTGCAGAAGCGTCCATTTGTGTTATTGGGCTGATCCATTTCTGTTGGAAATGTCTTCGTACCCTGAAGAAGGATGATCAAAAAGATAATAATGACGCCAAATGCCATTGCATTACTGTAATAAGAATGGTTCCCACTTGTTCGCAAACAAGGTTTTTCAAAAGCCAACATCCAAACACGGATAGCTTTGCCTGTATATGATATCTCTTTATGCATTTCCGCATTTGTTTTTGACACTTCAGCTGAAATACTTGAACCTGATGGTGAACAAATTCTGGATTTTGCACAGCAGCGCATTCCATATGCCAACCAGCTTTATCTCATTGATTTTCCTGCTTGTTTCACCACGCCTTGCTTGCAGGATCTAGAAGTGCCAATGCACTTTGCACGTAGTTTGGTGCAAAATACATCTTACCTTCCGCTTTCCATGGTTCACCCATCATGCTTCACGTGGTCTCTCTCCATTCAAAGTGCAATCAACGGTTGGTGTTCCGCCATGTTCCATGTGTTACTTTCTTTGCATCCACGCGGGATCCATAAATGAGAACATACTTTGCACTTTGCACTTTGTTAACTGCAAAGTGCACTTCCCCACCACGTTTCCTTTGCCTTTGTTTCGCTTTGATATCTCTGCGGGACTTTGACGTTGCATTTGCACCTGCATTCTGATGTCTAAACCTCCAGCAGAACTCTCAACCCCTAAAAGCATTTTGCTTTTGCCCCTCCTAATCTCCAGCGGAGCTTCACGTTATTGCTGGCAATTTCTCAACCTTTACAAAATAGAAATTTAACCTTGCTTTACTTCATCGTGACATATCCACATGGCAGGGTTAATAGAATGGCTTTAGATTTGTTTCAAAACTTTACTCCTACGTGGACTGTTTATACCCTCCCATGACATGGATTCTGTCCAGTCTTCCACGTGGCCTGTTATTCATTGCATGGCTGTTGGCTGCAATCTACTTGGCTGCTGTGTATGTGACCTTTGTTGCATTCCACGTAGGTCCACCTGCTACTCATCCTCTGTTTCCGACACGGCTATTCTAATCCTCATTCGATTTGCTAAATTTTTTGCATGAATGCATGGTGCAAACTGAAGCACCAACAACCGTGAAGATCCCGCTTGTAATTTTCCTCTAAAATACCTACTCTTGTGCACTCTTTACAAGCTCTAAACTCCAATGCCTCAAGCATACGGTAGAATTTAAGCATTTGCTTAACAAATATTTAGTTTCTTTTTGGTATGACTCATGTTTTCCGAAGTTAGATTATAATAACCTGGTTAACATATGCATGTTGTCTGTTACACAGTTGTTTCCCTGATATTCTTATCGAGACGTAAAATTTTGTAACTCCAATCTAGGTTAACTACGTGATAGGTTTCTTCTTTTTTATTTATTTAGCTTTTGGAATGTAAAACATATTTCTAAAGTGAGAGTTGTGACGTTTTCATCGTTCATAAGAGTGAGTAGTTGATTTTTAGGTGAAACTGTGTGTATGATTTTGATCCAATGTATTTCGAATCGCCATCCTTATCAGATCAAAATCATACACAATTTCACTCAAAAATCAATTAGTTATATCTTTAAAATTTATTTGATCATCTCAAATCATGAATCAACTACATAAAATCAAAGTAAAATAAAATCCATCAAATCAAATAAAATATGCTCTAAATCTGAAATTTTAAATCCGCCTACCCTGTCAAATGAAATTTTACATATATTTTAATCTTAAAGTTAAATGTAATTGCATTATACATTCTAAACATTATTGTATCAATAAAATATTTTTTATAAAAATTATTAAACTTCAGCATAATAATGAATAGCTTTGCAGGAAAAACTTGCTGTCCATTTTTTAAATTAATAATTTTTCATACTTTAAAAGTATTTTTTTATTTAAATATATTCAAATGTTCATCTTACGTTATTAAAAAATAGCCCATGCATGCTTGCAAGTCACGAGGATAAATGGAAATATGAAATAATTAAGGATTTTTCTATTAGAAATATAAACAGATTATCTACAATTTTTCAAGTTCATGCTTTAATGGATAAATGAAACTATGAAATAATCGGAGATTTTTCTATTAAAAATATAAATAGATTATCTACAATTTTTCTAAGTTTATGTTTTTAATGGTTCCTATTTTTCACTTAAGTTATGTAGGAAATAAGATTTTTTTTTATAAATTTCAAATAATTTTAATAATATTTGTTATATTTTTAAATGTTATCAAATAAATGGTAATAAAATTAAATGTTAGATCTTTTTACGTTGTAATTTGTAACCTATTTTTTTGATGAGGATATGGAAAAGCAATGTTCCTCATTAGTATTGGAGGAAGAGTCTAAGGAACCCTCCTTGGTGGAGGTTTAAGGATAGTACTTCCAAAACCAAAAATCAAAGAATCAAATCTTTGTTTTTAGAAAGACATATTTCATTGAATTCTATTTTTAAGAAAAAATATTGTAATGACATTTATTCATTTTATTTTTAGGAGGAGGAATCCTAATGGTACTTTGCCAATTAGATATATTTATTTTTGTGGAGAGCCTAAGCAGCTTATGACAAATACACATGTAATCTATGCATCTTGAATTAATAAAAACCTGATATCTTACATAGTAAATATTTTCTTAATTCTGTTAAAATTTTACCATATAAATTTGATATTTTGTCTCATATATATAATATTTTTTCTATTTAAATTATCTGTTATTACATTCTTTTATTTTATTATTAAAATTATTGATTATTTATTATTGCAAATTATCTAATTACCTAATAAATACCAAAAACAAATAAACAAACAACCCTTCTTAAATATATGTCTAAGATTTTAATGCCTTCATAACAACTCAAATATTTTTATAATAAAACTTATTTGAAAACATATACAATTTATGATACCTTATTAAATATTTATATGAAAAGATGATCACCATATTTTACTTTAAAGGGATTTGAATGTTAAAAAATATAAAACTTTAAACCCAACCACTAAACCCTCTACAAAATTTGGTGCATATTTCAAAGAGAAAATATGAACATCATGTAAAATTATGCACAATTGCTGGTATTTGTGAAATCATCCATTGCTAAGCTTTTCCCAAGCTTATATCATCTGTTGCCAATCTCAATCTCACTAGAAGTAAAGACCAATATATCAAAACTTCATTCTTGGCTAATAAACAATAAAACCTATCTCCTCCACTTGTTATTCCCCACCTGACACCTCCATTTAATCAATAATATGTCTTTAAAATACCTTTTCCCACGTATTATCTCGTTTTGCTCCTTATCCATTTCCAGCTATATATCATCTGTCCTCAAAACTGCACAGCATAACAAAAATAATTTTCATCTTATAAATGGAAACAATCAGAATTGAAAGTAAAATAAATGAATAATAAGGTATAATGTTTAATAATGCTACACCTTGGAGGTTAAGCTTGAGGAAGTAGGAGAACTGAGTTTCTCTGAATTACATGCTATAACATTCACCTTGTCAATGATCACCATGTTTTATTTTGCATACAAAATTCAACTCCATTGTAATTTTCAATATAGTAAAGAGGGAGCTTAAAGGCCACTTTCAAATAAAATTTTCATTTACTGGCACAATCTCCATCAACTACTCAAGTAAATACCAATAATTATTGAGTTGCCTTAAACAATGACTCTTAAATGATACCTTGTAATGTATGATTCACATGTGACACATAAGGTATACTATGGACCCAAATGGCAGATGTGCATATAGGTGCAATGAAAATTATGTAAACAATAATGAGCTTGGCAAATGTTATTCTTCAATCACGATTTACATTCAAATTATCAAAGAAACACACAAACACAAGAACTTGTAATGGAAACAAAAACACTCTTTATTGAAGGATCATATAGTATTATATAGATTCATTCACAAACACACACACACACCCTTCCACTTATTTAATTTGAATAAGAGATATCACAAGCATTGACACATTTCCCCCTATTTAATATGAAGAAGACATTACACTCACTGTCATAGATTGGATTTCATGAACATTCAATGTACTTTTAGGTTCTTTACTCTCCCTATTTTTCTCTTTCTCTATTTAATTTAAACTCAAGACTCTCTCATCTCTTCTCTCCTATAGTTAGAACTATCTCTCCTCCAACAACTTGTCTCTCTAATTGACTCACAACTCTTTTTGTATAACTGATTTGAATCTTATTTGCATGGCACTAACAACTTGCAATATTTTGAACTCTATTTGTCTTGGAAACTAGTCCACACATCATTTTTTTAGTTTTGGGTAGTTACTTTGACCTTAAGAAGGTGACTAAAATTGTCTTCACTTGCCTATTTAGACATGCTAGATCTTAATGATGTTCTCTACCTTGTTTTCAATCTTATTCCACATTCACAACATTGGACAGTCATGGTTGAAAAGTTGAAAAAACATAAACATAAGTGCACAGGTATTCACAAGAACCAAACCCATTATTTTAGTTGATGCAATATTGTTCATGAACCCAAACGCTCCCACATCATACATCTAATGTAAGTGAAATTATCCTTAAGCTCATGCTTATTAACCTTTCATGAGTCTTTGATGGCTATTTCATAATTGGAAACCTCATATGCACTTATCTAAGTTATATCTTTAGCTAATCTATTCTTCAACTTAATTAGATAATCCTTGTAATTGATACCTCTTGTCTTCCTATCACTTTGTATATCTTATACAACCTAACATTTTCCATTTCCCTTATCAAGTAACTAATATATCCAATTAACCATTTAAGACTCTGACCTTGTTCCTTCATCACCTCCTTGTCCCTCAAAGTAAAGCTAAAAATCTGATATGTTGAAGATAGGTGATATGTCAATCTCACTCAATAGATCTATCTCATATACATTTTATAAACCTCTCCCCAAAACTCTACAAGACCTAATATTATTCCACTTGAGACTTTTGTATGTTCCTTTGGGTAATCTCTCCTTACATAAATTTATCAAAATCAAGTAAACTCCTTGGAAATATTGATTTCTTCTTGTATGATCATCATGTTGATTATAATTCATTCTAGACTCTCTTCCAACCTTCTCTTCACCTCTCTACATCATGTATACTTGCTACATAGTCCTCCAATTTTAACACTTATTATCCTCACATCAGCTATGCTTCTCAACTCACAAACACTTATAGGGTTTAAAATTTACATAATTTGAAAAACAATCAGTATTATACTTCTATTTACTGATTTTTAATATGCAAACTTATCTTATACCAATGTCATATCCCAATTTTTTAGCTTTTCTCCTACCAAGCATCTCATCATGTTACCAAGACTTTTATTCACCACTTCCATTTATCCATTTGTTTAAAGATGATAGCCTAAACTAAACTATAACTTTGTTCCAAAATTATTCAACAAGGTCCTCCAAAAGTGTCTAACAAATCTTGTATATCTATTTGGTACTATGCTCCTTGGAAATTCATTTAGTCTCACTACTTCCTTGAAAACTAAATTTTCAATGTGTGTGGCTTAACTTGGCTTCTTACATGTTATGAAGTGTGTCATCTAGGAAAATATATCAACAAAGACAAAAATATAACCCAAGAACAAAAGACATGCTTATCCCTCCCCATCACTTCTTTGGAATTGGTAAAGGCTAACACAAATATAAATTCTGAATTTTTCCCTTAGCATGTTGGCAATTTATAATTCACTTCACAAACATATGTACAACTACCCTCATCCTCAATCAATGGTAATTATTTTTGAACTACATCAATTATTTATCAAAATCAAGATGACTATCTAATCCTCCACTATGACTTTCTTTCAAAAACATCTTTCTCATTAAACATCGAGGTATACAAAATTGTTTCCCTTTAAATAAAAAACCATCATGCATAACTATTCTATCCTTAGAGTTATATCTATGATGGTTGGATTCATGCATGATGCCCATACATTTTATAAATATAAATCCTCTTCATATAACTCCTTCATTGATTTAAACCCAATGACTTCTAATCTCTTCTTATTCATTGCAAGAAATCTCTTACTCAAAGCATATGTAACCTTATTTTATTGACCACTTATATGCTTCAAAACAATTGAATAACTTTGAAAAATCGCAACCCACTACATGTGTTTTTTATTCAACCTACCTTGGATGTTTATGAGCTTTAGTGATTGATGAGGGATTTACAACATGAACTCCTTGGGAAATAAGTGGTGCCTACACTTTTTAAAACCTTGCACCATAGCATACAATAATTAATTATAAATAAAACACTTTTTCCTTTTTTCATTAAAATTACCAATAAAATAAGTAATGGGATTATATTCTTGACTCAGAAATTACTTCTATGGATGTCCCCATAGAATTATAATTAACCTAAAATACCATGTTGAAATCTATAAATGATAATAACAATTGTTCCATTACTCTTTTATCTCAAACAAGATAAGTTGTAGAAGTATTTTTAGTGAAAAGATTCTAAGGGAGAAGGAAGTGAAGAGTTATACTAAGTGATAGATATATGCATACTTTTAGAGTTTCATCCTTGCTTGTCACACTGTTGATCTGTAGTAGATCTAGGTAGGATTAATTATGTTTTAATTATACATTTTTTGCACTGTGTCAGGCTGAAATCCCACCCTTTGGGTAATTTTATTAACCCATTATTAAATAGTTACCACTACCATTTATGTATAAATTGATGTAGAGATAGCTAGTGGGAGCCTAAAAAATATGGGATCAAAGCAAACATAAAAAAATGTTCTAAAAGTTTACCATGAAATATTGGTTTTGACTTAGGCTATCCTTTACCTGATGTTGTACTTGATTTACATGAGTTTGATAGATCCTATAGCTATTTTAGAAATTTACTTTAGGTTGCTTATTTTATGTGTCAAGTCCCTCCTGAAAGCCTCTTAAAATAATGGGTCCATAAACATTGGCAAGGCCATGGTGTAAAACTAGGAGTCCATAACTTTACCAAGGGTTTTTTTACTATTTCATCTCACTAACCTCAAACAGTGTAGAGTATTTTTAATCATGGCCCCTAGTTTATTTGTAACATGCTAGTGGTGTTCTCTAATTAGACCTAAGACTGTTAGGTTTTTGAGCAAGCCAAACTTAAAATCCCATTATGGATCAAATATTTTTATCTTTCCTCTCCCCCTATGGAATTTTTTTGACCATCTCACTAAACCCCTAGGACATTTGATTTGTCATGGACAATCAAAGTTATATGCTACCCATCCTAAAAAAAATGTATGTGTGGAGATTGACTTAGCTAAAGATATCAAGGAGTCTATTGAGATTCATGTTGGAAATAACTAATGTCAAACACTTGTTTCAAGTGCCAATCCTTGGATCATATGATTCAATAATGCCCTTTAATGGTCCCCACTACTCCTATTCATCTAAAAAAAGTTTGGTCTGATTACAAACCCCAAAATAGGAATCCTAATGGTTAGATCAAAGTCATCAATAATAAAATAATTTAGGATGAGGCAATTCCAAACCTCAACCCACTATGTGGGTAAGTGCAAAAAGTTTGGGGAAAAAAAGGGGCTTACCCCTAGACATGATTTTTTTTGAAATTTTAGAAATCTAAACTCATATAGATAATTTGAAATATCTACACTCCAAATTTGAAGATGGTATAAGAACATGAGATGTATAATTTAGAGTCTAGTTTCTAAAACACTATTTTTTTTAATAAAAATGGTTAAGTATAACTAGGTCAAACATCTAAAATTTGAAGAGAACCTCTTATTTTTTTCAAGAAAATAGAGTAGGTAGATGGAAGTGAAGTGTACCATTTTTTATTAGCATTTAATATTATTTAAAACACTTTGGTGAACATTTATATAATATATTCTTGTTTGTGACCTATATTTTTTAATATTTTTTCAATGAATACTTATTTTTTAATGAATTTTTCAAGTAAAAAGATCATAAAAATTGACAAAAAATGGATATCCAGTCATGCAACATGCCTAACCACCTCAAAAAAAATGAAAATTAGTTATTTTTAATGTATGTAGAATTAGGCCTAGATTTTGAATATATAACTTTTTTTGCACTTGGATCAACGAAAAACAAATACATGAACATGCATAGGCATGTATGTTTGTGACATGTAATGGCCTAAAAAAGGTATAGTTAGAAATCAACATAGTTTAGAACTTTAAATTAGTCTAAAAATTATAAAATAATATTTTTGGAAAGAGGAGAGCGTGCTCATTGCAATGGTATTAAGGTTTTGAATGTTACCATTAAAATTAATAGTGTATTTGGTGATCAAAGTTAAATTTTCTTATTTTTTTAATCAATACTCTCATACTCATCTGTAGATTGACAAGTCCAAGCCTTTGGCTTAGGAATCAAAGCCATTCCCAATCCAAAATGCTTGGTTTTTTAATTTAAATTGAAATAGCATGATCACATTATTAATGATGTTAATAATGTGATTGTGTTTGTTAGTAACATGATCACATTATATATTCATACCACCTAAAAATGTAAATTTGCTCTTGAGCTCAAATTTTATATATGTTCTTATATGTTCTTGAGCTCCCTAATAGTGGTGTTCTTTCATGTGATATGGGAAAGGTCCCTAACCTTAGATAGTGAATTAAGGTGTCGTGGTAGCACATTAGACTTCAAAAAAAATATAAGAATTTAAATGTTTGACTTGACTACATATAATTACTTGGTTTAAAGGTGTAACTAATTATACATTTTAAAATATTATTGATTTTATCCTGAGATGTCATAAAATGCATTTTTAAACTTATGGCCAAAACATAGCCTTTGGAATACTAATATATTTGTGCATCTAAAGTAAATTGGGGTTATTTTAAGCCCCTACAACCTAATTTCATGAATATAAAATGTGATTTAGAGGTTGATTAGCTCCAACTTCATTAGCTCAATTAAAGTGAAGAAAAATTATTTATTTATATGCAATTTTTACATGTATGGAATGTGATTTTGAGCTAAATAAACTTGAAGTCATCAGCTAATGAATACAAATGTTGATTAGTTTAACTATGCAAGTAATTAGGGTCAAAATGAGCCACATGAACCTATTTTACATCATATATGATGTGATTTGGAGTGAGATTAACCCTAATTTCATGTCATATATGATTAAACAAAGAGTTGATTCATTTAATCAAGGAGGCATTTGAGGCCAATTTAAACATTGTCAAGAGGAAGATATGATTTGGGGAAAAATTAAGTTTGATTCAATCATGAATTGATCCAAATAGTTAATTTGTGAAATTAGGGGCATTATTTGGGTAAAATTGATCCCCTAAAACAAATATATGGATCAATATATTGTATAATGTATGTAACATGTATGGCTTAACTAACCCTACTTTTACATAAATGCAAACATGAAGGCAAATGTCACAAATAGGTGAACAAGGTGCTCAAATTTTAATCAATTACATTAGTTATTAGACCTTATATTTTATATCTTAAACTGTAAATCCTTTATCATTCACCTAAAACCCTAAAACTTATACCATTTACCTTAAACCCTAAGCCATAAGCCCTAAACTATAACCCCTTTAAATTGTAGACCCTAAACCCTAAAATAATCAATTTAGCCCCAATTAAAATACTTTATATAGTAAAATTTAGGTTTGTAGGGATCAACTTGGTTAAAATTACATCACTCATTACCACAATTGACTTTATTGGCTCAAATTGTGCTTATGTGGGGGCTAATTGAGCCCAAAATCACATTCTTTAATCACAAATCTAGGTTCAAAGAGCTCAAATTTACCCTAATTTCCATTATTATTATACCTTATATATCATAAAACTTATACCCTAAACCTTAATCCCTAAACCCTAAACCCTAAATATAAACTCTTTAATCTTTGAACCAATCATTTTAACCCAAATTGACATCATTTAGACTAAGATTTAAGTTCACAGGACTCAGCTTGGCCTAAATCACATGATTGATTGCCCAGTTTGAACAATTCACTTAACCTACATGATAATGGCATGGGGTATAATGATAACCCAAAAACACAATCTATAGTCACAAATAGGTCCAAGTGATTCAAATTATCCTTAGTTATCTTTGCATTTGGACCTTGTATACCCTAAACCTTAAACATTATATGTCTTAAACCCTAAGACTTAAACCATAAACCATACACCATATATTTTAAACCCTAAACCAATCAATTTATCACTAATTAACATTATTTAGAGTGATAATTAGGTATATACATTTATTAATTTTTCTTGAATCACATTACTCATTGTCCTAATTGACTAATTGGATCAATCTATGATGATGTGGGGGCTAATTGATCCCAAAAATATAGTGAAACCTATATACACCCTAAAACATATATACATTAAACCCTAAGCCATAAACCATAAACCCTAAACATTATATCCTAAATTATAAACCATAAACTTTCCCTATTTACCAATCAAATTAGCCCTAATTGACATCCTTTGCAATAAGAATTAGATTCACATGGGATAGAGTGATTAAACATTATATACACCCTTAAACCTAAACCCTATGACATAATACATAATCCCTAAACCCTAAAACATAAATTATGATCCCTATGGCTTAATGCCCTAATGCCTAAACCCTAAACCCTATGCACTAATGCCCTAATCCATAATTAGGGTCAAAATGAGCCACATGAACCTATTTCAAATCGTATATAATGTGATTTGGAGTTAAATTAACCCTAATGTCATGTCACATATAATTAACCAAAGAATTTATTGATTTAATCAAGGAGGTATTTGAGGCTAATTTAAATTCTTTCAAGAGCAAGATATGATTTGGGGTAAATTTAAGTTTGATTCTATCATGAATTGATCCATTTAGTCAATTTGGGTAATTAGGGGTGTGATTTGGGAAAAATTGAGTCCCTAAACCAAATTTATGGCTTAATCAATTGTATAATATATGCAACATGTATGTCTTAACTGACCATACTTTTATCATAAATGCGAATATGAAGGCAATTGTCACAAATGGGTGAATAAATAGCGTAAATTTTCTTTCACCTTAAACCCTAAACCATTTACCAATCACCTTAAACCCTAAACCATAAGCCCTAAACCCCAACCCCTTTAAATTGTAGACCCTAAACCCTAAACTAATTAATTCATCCCCAATTAACATCCTTTATAGTAAAAATTAGGTTCACAAGGATCAACTTGGTCAAAATCACATTAATAATTACCAAAATTGACTTAATTAGATCATTTTATGATGATGTAAGAGATAATTGAGCCCAAAATCACATTCTTTACTCATAGATATAGGTTCAAGGAGATCAAATTTGCCCCAACAGATGATTTAATTTATATACCCTAAAACCTATACCCTAAGCCCAATCCCTAAATTTAGTAACCCCTAAACTCTAAACCATAAATATAAACTCTTTAAAACCTAAACCAATCATTTTATCCCTAATTAACATCATTTATACTAAGAATTAAGTTTACATGGCTTGGTTTGGCCTAAATGACATGATTGATTACCCCATTTAACTAATTCACTCAATTTGCATGATGGCATGGGGTGTAATGACAATCAAAAAACATGTTCTGTAGTCACAAATAGGTCCAAGTGATTCAAATTATCCTTAATTATCTTTTTGATTGACCCTATATACCCTAAACCTTATAGGTTTTAAACCCCAAGCCCTAAATGATAAACCCTATATTTCAAACCCTAAAATAATAATTTTATCATTAATTAACATCATTTATAGTAATAATTATCTATATAAAATTACTTAATTTGTCCCTAATTGCATTACTCATTGTCCCAATTAACTAGTTATCTCAATCTATGATGATATGGGGGCTAATTGAGCCCAAAAACATAGTGGACCCTATGTACACCCTAAACCATATATGCATTAAAACCTAAACCCTACACCATAAACCCTAAACACCATAAACTAAATTATAAACCATAAACTTTCCCTATTTACCAATCTAATAAGTCCCAATCAACATCCTTTTTAGTAAGAATTAGGTTCACATGGAATAGAGTGATTAGACCTTATATACACCCTTAAAACTAAACCCTATACCTCAATCACTTTACCCTAAACCCTAAAACATAAATTGTAAGCCCTATACCCTAATGCCCTAATCCATAAACCCTACACATTAATGCCCTAATCCCTAATTCCTAATACCTAATATATATTAAGTATAACATGATCATGTTATTAAATAATGTGATTTCATTATTATTAATATATATAAAAATCACTTCTCAAAGTTTGTGTTTAACTCTAATAGAGTATTAATAATAATGTGATCACATTACTGATTAATGTGATCATGTTATATAACGTGATCAAATTATTCTTAATATAGACAAAAATCACTTGTTAATGTCTATTTTAAACCCAAATCAAGAATTCCATCCTAACAAACATTCTCTTCATACTTCTATGGTACTTGCAGGATTTATGTACTTTTGACCCCACCTTTGAAAAGTCATCAATTATCCTTGATGGGTGATAAATCACGTTCAAGGAAGAGGAAGATATTGAATAACAAAAAACCAAATTAATTAGAAGAGTTGAGAGAGAAACACAAGATATGAATACAAAAACTTTATGGTAGATAAGGTACAAACCCTAATCCCAATGAACGAAATGCCATAGATAATTAGCCAATTGACAATAATGAATTAAAAAATAATGAAATTGACCATAATGAATTGAATGCTGATGAAATTGACCATAGTGAAATGAATAATAATGAAATTGAAAATAATAAATTAGATAATGTTGTAAGTTTACATTCAAAGTTCCAAATTTTTGATTTTGTTGATGATGAGTCTATGTATGATGCTTCACCTCCAATGAATGAAGAAAAATTCATGGAAACAAATAATGATGAAATTAATAATCAATAAAAAATTTATGGAAACATATAATGAATAAATAAATAATGAAAAAAATGTCATCCCATCTCTAAATAATGAAAGTAATAATGATTTTGAAATACCCTCTCAACAAATTCCACCATTAACAATACCTCCAAGAATTGTGCATAAAAAATACAAGTACTTAGTTGAACTTGATGAAAATATTTTAAAACCAATGCATAAAAAAATGTCTAATCACCATTCAAGAATACTGGCTTAACAAATTTGGGATAGTTTCTTTCATAATTTGGATTATGATAGTTAAAGATGTCAATTATTTGTTTCATTGATAAAATTGATTAAGATGAGACCTATAATGTACACATTAGGAGTAAGAACATCTACTATGGATGATGAAAACAATGAAAATGTTGAAAATCTACATGATGCATATCATATTATAGGCCAAAAATCATGCATCCAAGATTGTAATGTTGCTTGGTGTATATTTACAACTTGTGTAGTAAGTGGCCAAATAGGAAAAAAATGAATGCTTTCAAAAACAAGCTGAGCACTTAATATAAATAGGAAACATTGATGAAAGTAATTAAAATACATTAAATACTTAATGAACCTAATACTAAAGAGCTTTAGGCATTCTTTGGTAGACTTACATGAAAGGACAAGGCTATAGTCGATGCTCTCAAAGAGTTACTTGCTCAATTTTGTAAAGTTTTGCCTAATACAAGAGATGTAGTGAAAATAAGAATTGGTTATCGTAACCGTGAATTGCATCTAAAAAATTTATTGGATATGACTAAATAATAATTATAATCTAAGTATTTGGAAAAACATCCATAAATTTATATTTTTCAAGGATAGTTTGAGATGGCCAAACCTTTTTTATAAAAATAAATCACACACGCACCACTTGTAGGAAACATGTTCAATTCTCAATGCACTATGATTTTTTTCACTATATTCATTGTACTTTTTATACTAACAACATTTTTTAAGAGTGTGGCATTGAATTTCCACCAAAATCACCTAGCGAATTTATTCTAACTATTTTTTGCAAAAGACCAGATGGATAATTATTTTATAATAAATCATGTTTATATGGAAATTCTAGCATTTGTGGTGGATTGAAAAAATTAAAAAATTGTATCCATGAGGAGATTACATGTGCAATTAGATAAGAGTTAGTTGGTTTAAGCAAATAAAAATTAGTGACTTATCAAGTAAAAGATAACAAAGAAACTAAAATGTGTGATCTTTCTATAAAAAAATATATGTTTTTGAATTTTTGGTCAAAATTTATGAAAAAAATTGTTTATAAGTATGCAAGTCACACACAAATGGATAGATGGTTGGATGAAAATTTCATGATAATAAAGGATACATTCTCACTTGGCTTGATTGTTTCAGTAGTTGACTTTGCTAAAAATTACACATTTAAATGCCAAATGGAAGTTCAATCATAGTATTAAAACTCATAACAAGTTACCATATTTGTACATATAGCATTCATGCATGCACCTGATAGTATAGGTCAAAAATAAAAAATATTAATGGAATACCATTTATATATCAATAATGACTAATCAAATTATTCAGAATATGTGCAAGGTTTTTTTTTAGAAGTTCTATGAATAACTATGTTAAAGGAACATTACTTTCAATCAACATTACATTTGGTTAGATAATTTCACATCACAATTCAAAAATTATTGGATGTTTTATTGGTTGAGTAGGATGTATATTACCACTGTTATAGAACACATTTGGATTTCCATTGAGGCTAGACATGGAAAAGGGGAACATTATGGTGATGGAGCATGTGTAAAAGGAGTTGTTGTTATGGAGGAGTTAAAATTTGAAGAGCGTGTTAATTTGATAGATACAAAAACTATACTTGAATGGTGTAATAAGAATATGTGTCATGGTTCTCAACCAAATTCTACTATTTGTAGAGATTTTTTGTTAATGGAGGAAGAACACTTGGCAAAATATGAGGATTTTATGACTCTAATGGGTTCAAGTGAGCTCCACTCATTTTGTAGTTCAAATGCAAGTTCTTAGACTATTCATATGAGATACTTGGCATGTTTTTGTTCTATGTGCATGAACTCTATTTGGAATGATTATGAGTCACAAGAGTGGGTGGATGATTGGAGTTCCAAAACTCTAATTCCAATCAACACATATCAGGGTCCAATAACATTGTAACTTAGAAATATAATATTAGAAAATGAATTTGACCATGTATCTAATCTCATGCAATTAAGTAGAATATTTTTCATTATGTATAATTTATTCTCATTATATATCTTCATAGTATCACTAAAAATGGTTTTTTGAGATAAAGGGCAAGCTTTTACAGTTATTGATGATGAGGACAATGAAGAAGGAATAAATGACTACTTGTGTCAGTGTGTAGATAGAAATAAAAAATTGACTTCCCTAGTTATAAATGGAGAAAATATCGACTATCCCACTAGGTTAGTAGTAGTCACTAGAACTTGGTTTTGATGATATCCTATAAAAAATTTAAATAAATTGTTGTTTGAATAATTTGAAATGCATAAAAAGATACTACACTATTTAAATTTGATTCTTGCAACAAATATTAAATTACAAAAATATCATGAGAGGTCATTAAATCAGAAACTATGAAAAGTTTAGGATTCAAACCATGAAGCTATTCTTGATAGTATCAAGGTTAGAGCAAATCTTAGTAGTTTATTGTATTTAAATATGCAATAATGTTGACTTTTCAAATGTAGATGTAATCAAATTTACCAAATGTTTTTATTTTATAGGTAGTACATATAAATTTCTTTTTTAATTACTTAATAATATTTTTTTGTAGGTTAGTGGTTCTAGATGAGCTTCCACCTTTATGTGGTTGGCATAGTCAATAAATAATTTCATATTCTTGAAGCTAAAAGAATCTTTCTAAAATTACTTAGCATTTGTCTTTGAAATGAGGTTACCTTGAAGGTTTTGATGTAGTCAATTGCCTTCATGAGTTGACCTATATTTGGGGATGGTCTCCTTGATTCTATTTTGATCTTAACTCACCATATCCTTGCCTTCAATGTTTTACTTATTCTTCAACCAACTTATTTTCAACTCCCATGAAGTAGTTCCATTATTATAGAGTAGTTTGAAAGATCTTCAATGCTTCTTTGACTCCATCAAATGACTATTTGCTTGCCCAAGGTGTAGGTGTAGCATGTTTTAAATTATTGAAAGCTTATTTCCTAGGATATTATGGTCTAAATATCTCCCCATTCAACATTTATTCCTTCTTACTTGCATATAATTTATTGTTAGCTCTCAAGTTACCACTCTCTTATTTCATTTGCTAGTATATTCATGATATTGCATGATTTTTCAATGTAGGATCCCAAATTATGTACATTACTCCACATTAAGCATGGAAAGTAAGTGTAGGAATATTTTGAATTCTTATTACATCTCAAAATATAATTAAAAAAACTTCAAATTAGAGACCTCTTTCCTTGGAGAGGCAAACTAGCTCCTCTTGATTCTTAGCTACACTAATCCACTTCATTAGTGTAGCCAAGGTGGATAATGTATATATCAAGATTAAATTTATTCTTGACCCTCATGTGGTTGGCACTGTTAGTCAATAATTATATATTCTTCAAGCTAAGAGAAGATAACTTATTAAGTACTTTCTTAGTAAGAGAAGCTAACTTAGTAAATAATTATATATTCTTGAGCTCAGAATGGGTGGTGGGTTTGTCGATCAGGTCTAATGGGAGGCCATGAAACTATTATTAGACATTATCTTCCACTACTAGTGTGTTAGTAGTTATATTTTTTGTTCAAGAATCATCAGAACCAGAGTTATACAACCACAACTTAAACTTTGACAACATTTGTTATCAATGTTTGTACACTCCTAAACGGTAGTTAAAATGCACTTTTGAATGGATTTAAACATCATGAAAATGTGACCACATGTAATTTTCCTATCTATACATTATTTAAATGATATACTCTCAAGTGGAG
Organism: Torreya grandis; assembly: GCA_037957365.1. Taxonomy (NCBI): domain Eukaryota; kingdom Viridiplantae; phylum Streptophyta; class Pinopsida; order Cupressales; family Taxaceae; genus Torreya; species Torreya grandis. The sequence continues at coordinate 942,962 of JARHVA010004200.1, forward strand.
GTATTAGAGGTAGAAATGACAATTAGAGCTCAAGAAGTTACCTATTCATTGCCAAAAAGCTACACTTTTGCACCTGTCACTACAGATTATCCAACAAATTGATCTAAAAAATTCTACCTAAGTGATTTAGGTGAAATTATAGGTATTAAAGTGGTAGGGGAGGGATCTTATGGTTCATAAAAATGACTTATAGGTTTTTTTTTACATGTGTTTGAATCTAGGCTAAAAAATTGCATTTTCTTGTATTTAGAAATGTGCTCTTGAGTCCATAATGGGTGATGAGATTGTCAATCAAGCCTGATGAGAGGCCAAAAAACTAGTCCTAATGTTTTCCACCCATTAAATGTGTTGTTAGTGATATGATCAAGATGAGGTCTTTGCATATTGACACTTTACTTGAAACTAATATTGTTTGCTTGCACTTATTATTAATCTTTGTATAGTTGAATGGAAATTAATTTTTTTTGAATGATGCAAGGAATATATGGGTAGAATATTAAATTTGATATTTTAAATTATCTATAAAATATTTTAATTCTAACAACTCAATCAAACTCTTTTCATAGGACTGTATTAAACTGTATCTCTATGATTGTTATTCCTCAAACCACCTTTACTTGAGGGTGAAACTACCCCTCTAGCTAGATATAAACACTCAATCCTCCACATAATTTTCCATATTATTAATCCTTATATCCCTCTTTACTAAACCTCCTACCTACTCTACTTAATCATACTACTTCCCCCTACTCTCCTAAATAACACACCCCCATGCAACTCACTCTCTCTCTCTCTCTCTCTCTCTCTCTCTCTCTCTCTCTCTCTCTCCCTTTTCTCACCCACTTTTGTATGAAAGTTTATTTTAAGTGTTCAAGGTGATTTGGAGGACATAATAGGCTTTTGATATTTCCAAAGGTCAGTTGTCAAATATTAGTTTTAGGAGTGCTAATACCCTTAAGTGATAGTCCTCAAAAGTAATAGAATTTTTAATAAACATTGACTTGTGTTTAAAGGCCTCAATGGGGAGTTGAAGTACATCAGGAGTGAGGTTTTTAAGGGTAGGAACCTAATCAGAAGATTGTGGATTAGGACTATTAGGATAAATAACAATTGAATGGAAAATTTTCAATAAAGTGTAAAGGAGTGTGAAGGCCTTTGAAATTATATTGAGTGGGTTGAATGAAAGTTGGATAGGTGTATATAAGAGCTAGTTTGGAAGTGTTCTTGAAAGTATTAATGAAGAGGAAGGCATCTAGGCATAGCCAAGCCTATGGAATGCATAGTGAGAGAGTGTGAAGTGTTAATGACAAATGGGATAGGTTTGAGTATAGTAAAGGTGATGTAGGAGCATTACCAAAAACATGTAGAATCTATATTGACAATGGTCGTAGGTAATTATTAAAACCTATAAATTAGGTCAATTTAATTTCAATGAGCAAGAGAGGATATGAGAAAGTTTAATAATTTAATAAGCTTGGTTTAGACTCTAGTAGAGTGATAATCCTAAATCCTAATGAGGAGGAAACATACAAGACCAACTAAAGAACTTAAATGAACAAGAAATATCATTTTGAAGAGGTTAAAGCATATGTTGTAGGTCTATCTTAGTGGAGAAGGATTGTGTAAATGATTTCTTGTTGGAAATAATAAATATTTATGAGTATCATTTCATGTTTTCCATTACATTATCATTTTATAATATGATTCTAATCCTTTCATATTTACTACAATCTTAAATCTCAGATATATTCATGAAACCCTCAAGAATTCTATATTTTTACTGGTACAATCATTTTGAAAGGATTATTTACATGTGAAATTTTTTATATGAACTCAATTGGAGTTTTGGAATAGTTTAATACATTTTTAAATAAAAATATACATGTGTAATATCATAAAAAATCCCAATGATCTCTATGAACTATCAATAATTATCTCTTAGCTTACAAAAATTATGAGAAAATATGAAGTAAAGTCTGAAAATTTGTGAGCATATGGGGATTGGATATTATAAATTATTTCAAGTATCATTAGGTTGATAATAGTTTTGAAATTTTAGGTACATAGAACTATTTTTATATACACCAGTAGAAGACCAATTTTGCAAAAGTTGTGCATAAGGTAAGATGATTTTTTGGTTGACTTGAGTTTTATAAACTTGGGTAAGGGTTAAAACTTGTTAGAATTATTATAAACATACTATAAATATAATTTTTAATGGACACAAACTCTATTTTGATAAATTGACCTATTAGAGAAATAATTAGGCCTAGAGACCTAGAAACTTAAAAAGATAGAATTCGAGAATGAAAGCTCAATATCTTAGAGACCTATAATTGGTTGATTTATTGTAAGTTTTGAAACCTAAATAAATCCTTGATTTTTCCTAATACTTATCAAAAGTGTCTTAAATAATAAATATTCCAAGGAAGGAGAGTAGATATAAGAAATTGGTGACTAGTTAAGAGTAGACCTAATGAGTAATTGACTAGTTTAAAAGAAGATTTTTTTAGAGTGGATTTTGAATAGAATTGAGAATAAGAGTGGATAAGTGATGTTGAAATTATTCATTATATTATAACATATGAATATGACTTTCATATCCTTCTTAAACATAGAATAACAAAGTGTGAATTAGGTGGTATCAGGGGATGATAAAGGTTTTGGCTAAAGATGGATCATTATATCATGAGTGAATATTATATCTCAAGTCATTAAGGTTGAATTTTATCAAAATAAAGAGATTAAAGTCAAGGTCAGGTAGAAGTTCATCTTGCAATTGAGAAAACATAAAGTTGCAAAGAGGAAGAAGTAAGTAGACCATGTACATGGTCACCAAAAGGAGTTGAGTGTAGAAGAGGTTTTGAAAGAGATTACTCGAGAGTTGAGTTAAAATATAAAGGAACAAGAATAATATAAGGCATATAAGTAGTATAAGTAGTAGGCCTAGTTTCAATAAAAGCTAGACAAAAAGGCATTAGAACCAAGTGAAGGTGAAAGATCAGGTTTTTAGGTATACGTATTGGAGTGAGAAATTTTTAGGGATTTATGAATGATTTTATATTTATACATTATACAAGTATGAACATGAGTGGGTATGGGACTTAAGTGGAATTAAATTTTGTTAATGATCAATTGAAAAGTTGTAAATGGGTGATGAAAAATGTAAAATAGATAAAAGTGTCTTAGTTATTTACACTACACACAATAAAAAAAATAATAATTTAAAAAAATATGGAAGATTAGAGATTTATAGCATTGAAAATAACATTTTTTAATCCTTGTTTTTGTAAAATGTTAAATATGAGATTTGATAGATAATAATTTGGAAGATCAAAACAACACTATATGATAACATTTTAAATTAAAATTGAATATGAATTAGATAGATTGACATAATTCAAATGAAAACTCAAAAAAATAAAATAGGCACATATATAATGTTAATATTACATAGATTGCCATGATAGGCATACAAAAAATTACAACATCTACTAACATAGTATAGCATATAGGGTGAATGCCATATATGAATAAATAATGCCAAAAATGCATACATTTCTATATAGGCATACAAAAAATCACATCCCCTGTAAGACATCCTAATCAAAAAATAGCCTCCCTCTCTTTGCCTTCCTTGAATAAGACTCTCCTTGGGATGCCTTATTGGTAGATGGAGATCCCTCTAATGCCTTTGATTGCTGCAAGGTCTAGTTGTGGGTCCTATGTTCATATCTTGCTTGCAACTAAACCTATTCAAATACCAGTATTATTACAAAATTAACATAAAATAAATTCAACCACTTGTTAAGAAATTAATTTTAAACTAGAATAAAAAATCATTTAAAAATGAACTTACTCTAAGCTTGTGGTTCTACTTAATCTATTTTTGATGCTCCAACAAGTTAGTGACAGGCTCAACTATTTGAATCGGCATTTGAAATAAGGAAGAAACATGAGAAGTTTCCCTAATAATCATCTGAAGGGACTATCAGATGTCATGGGACAATCCTGAATACATAATACATTCACGTAAGTTATATTTTCCCCAAGTACGTAGTAAAATTATTAAAACAAATCTATATTTATAATTCAAAATTACAAGTTAATATATACCTCTATCAACACCTATGTAGATGACATTGCAACAATAATGCATATGTCTATCTAAGATCATAATGATGGAGGAGTGTCTACTTCAGCCATCAAATGAATTTAAAAATGGTCTCACTTACTATTATATAAAGTATCAAAGATATATATGGCAATTTTTTATCCTTTATTAAACCAAGAATGTATTTCATAGCACTATAATTGAATTTTAAGATCCTTGATAGATAGATTTAATTTAAACTTACAAGGTAAATATACATAAAATAAATGTACATAGAGCATAATATTAACTCAAAATTTGACCTCTATATATGTAAAAGGTGTCATCATAACAGGAATAGATGCAATAGTGGATGGGCCATCAGTTGTATCTAAAAATGTAAATAATGGTTGCATCAAATCAAATGTTGTAAATGTCAACTATGATGATGAAGGCATCGTTGCCTCTTGGGACATAAATAATGACATATATTTTATTTAATTTCTATTTAAATTAATTGTTAGCTAAATTAAATTTTCAATTATAACTTAAATTTAATATGACATTTACATTAAAAAATACCTACATCTATGTAGTGGATGATGTCTGCACATCAAATGTGTGTGCCAAAAACTCATCACTCATAAGTATATTATCTAATCCATCTAAACCACCAACACCTTCATCATCATAAGGTCTAATGCATATATCTCCAAAATATCTAAAAGGGTGGGGTCAAGTATTTACATTAGGTGGTTTATCTCTAGCATTCATTTATGAGAGCCTATGCATATGTTGAACAAGTGTATCAATGAGAAAACTAAGTGCATGCAGATTGTTGATCTCCACAACCTAATGAACTATAGATGGAATCTCAAGTTTAAGTATATTTTGGATCTGGATCCTTGTAGGCTAATTAGGTGCATGACATGAACCTAGTCTATCCTATGCAGATCCTTTCCCTCAACCCTAAAAATCACTAAAATCAAAATAATTTGGAATCTCATTAAGGACAAACTCACAGTAGATTTTCCTCAAAAAATACAATGGGACCTTGTGGTGTTACATCAAAGATAATCAAACACCATCCACCATCAGTCCTAGAAATTGGATGTGATTAAATTGCATTGGTAGTAGTGGATTAAAAAATGTTTAAATTACTAAATAGGGTGCATTGGTGGCTAGGTCAATGAAGAAGGAGCAAATGGAATATTTTGATATGTTTGTATTCTTGACTTCACATGCTAATAATTTGTCATCATAGTAAACCCTAAAACTATCCTAATATGAATTTAATCTATCAATTTAACTTGTTATAGAGTTGATTTGACCTAATAATGTCTCTAGGGAATAGCTAGATAGGTACAATGGATGTTAGTGGAAGTGATATCCCTTATTCTCTAAATTAATTCTTTAATTTCAATTCTATTTTCTGTAATGTGGTCAAATACAATATCTTGACTACTTGGGGGATTTTGTGTAACTATAATAAGGTTAGGAGGAGGGTTAGGCTAATGAATACCAGGTTTAGGTAGAGGGTTAGGCAGAGGAATGGTAGGGTTAGCAAGACATGATATTCAAACAAAATTAAATAATGAAAATAATAAAACATAATAAAATTAATAAATAATGAATATATTTTTAGCACTTAGCTCTTCTACGTGGAAGCATCATGAATTAGCAACTTTTTAGGATGAATTGAGGCAAGGTTTGGCCTCACTAGGGAAAAATGCAATCACAGAGTGGAGGAGAGTGAGGGAAAAGAAAGAACATGAATGCAAAATGAGGAAATTTTGCATTTAGGTTGGATTTTTATTTTTTTGGTGACACAAGGAACATGATCACATTATTAACATGATTGCATTATTTATTTTAAATAATTCAATTGAATTATTAATGTGATCATGTTATTTATTTTAAATAACATGATTGTGTTATTTGATCATGTAATTGTGTTATGGCTTCGTAATTACCAAGCCATAATTTAAATAACATGATCACATTATGGGAAATGTCCATGGAATTATCCCCCAACTCTATACACATACCCATGTATTGACCCATGATTGGTCCTATCTCTTCGGTCTTCACTATAAAAATGTCTTTCTCTACTCAAGTGAAGATGTCACCTCTTATTTGTCATTCTCTTCAAGTGGTTGTTAATTTCATTTCTTTCCCATCCATTTCTAACATAACTCCTTTAAAACCCCGTTTAGCTATGATAATCTTAGATTCTGATCTTAATCTCATTAATCTCAATTACAAATCTATTTTATAATGCTTGCACATCCCCTCTCCCATTGTAGATGTTTAGTATGTGCCAGATAAATGAAATCCTTTCAAGGTAGGAGAGTTTTTGATGATTGATGTGGTTTTTAATTGGTTTGTATCCCTCTCAATCCTTTCAGAGGAAAATGATATGAATCTTTACTTTTTTCAATGTTAGTATATTAATGGAATGTTCGAGGCCTTACTGATTCAACACATAAGTGTATGGTTAGGAATAGTTGTCAAACAAAATTTAATATGAGATTTTTATGCATGCAAGAAGTTAAGATTTTTGAGTTCAACCTTTAGTCCACTACTCACGTTATCTAGCCTAGAGATTTATTTTAGGCCACCTATCATGAACCTGGACATAGTGGTGTGGTCACTCTTTTGTCACCTTAGCTTTCTCAAAATATTATTTCTTTATGTTCATACTCCATCCATCCATTCACCTATATGTTTTTTGATTTTGACAACCACATTATTGGTCTTGTTAACCTATATACATATAATGATGCAATGGAAGACACTTTGTTTTAAATATGGTTAGCTAATATAATTTTATATGTGTACTAGATATTATGTGGTAACTTCAACATGGTTATGTCTCATAAAAATAAAGAAGGTTGTATTCCCATGTGTTGCTATGTTGTAGAATAGGAGGCATGGTTTTACATGTGTAACAAATTCAAGGTGTTTTATCCTAACCTCTATTGGAGGAAAGAATTAGATTCCCCCTAGTTCACCTGGTCTAATTTTATCTAGGGGGAATATAGAGTGATTAAGCATCTTTATCAAACTCTACTTTATGAACAAGACTATTTTTTTTCTCATATGCATGGTCAAATATTAACTGTGATCCCAACTACCCTTTTGTTAGAACATCATCCTATTTCCTTCAATTTTGAATGGACTAATCCTCAAGTTAAATCCTATAAATTATAGTTTTATCTCAATATTGGTCAGCGTAGACATGAGCAAATTATTGGGCAAACTATTGAAATTTAGAACCTCATTCCCAAACCCTCTGGGGATATTGGTTGGATTGTTTGTTGGGTTGATGCCATTGCTCACACCACCACTTTTCTTTGAATATATGGTAATTAAGTTTTTATATTTTGACAATGCCTACATCATGCCACAAACTATGAATACCTTTAGGTATCATAGGAGCTTGAGTCCTCACCTTTTAATACTTACCTTTAGGCTCAAGTAGCCCTTTGGAGAAATAAACTCTTAATTGAAGAAGTATACAAAGCTATAGGATTTCATCTTAGAGCTAGGATCCATTAACTAAAAGTTGGAGATAAAGTGATCAAAGAATTATTTTATCTCCTTAGGTCCACATAAGATACAGATAGAATTAAATTCATTAAATATGACTCAACTAGAGTTACCAAATTTATTGATATTTTGTAAGTTTTTTTAAGTCATTATCATGGTGTCATTTTATTTCAACCTTTCACTCTTGCTTGCGAAGATACGCTCTCTCAATGCCTTGATGTTGTCTCATGAAAGCTCTATGAAGCACAAATAGTTAATTATGATAAACCTCTCAGCCTTAATGATCTTAAGGAAGTATTTATGAACATGGACATTGACAAATACCTAGGGTTTGATGGGTTTCCTTGTGAGTTCTAATAAACATTATGGGATATTTTGGGTACTAACCTTCATAAAGTCTATGTTGAAGTTATTTTTTCCAACTCTTTGGGCTCTCTAATTAATCAAGGTAACATAAATATTATCTTGATGCTAGGGATCCTAAATTTATTACCAATTGGAGGTCTATCGCCCTTTTTAATGTGTCTTATAAAATTATTGCTAAACCTCTTACCCTCAAAATTAAACAAATTCTCCCTTTCATTGTTAAGAGTGAACAAAATGGTTTATTCAACATAGATATTCTAGACAATGTTATTTATATTTGGGAAGGTATAAAATGGGCTATGATTTTTAGTTGAAAGGCCTTATTTATCAAAATTGATTTTGAGAAGGTGTAAAATTGAATTGAGTGACTTTTCATTATAACAATGCTTTGGGCTCTTGGGTTTAGACCCAAGTTTAAGCAAATTATCAATATGCTTTTTTAGGATGTTAGTTCTTGTATCATTATTAGTGTCACTCAATCTCAGTGTTTTGATATTCATCTCTCTATCAGTGAGTTTTTCCCTCTAGTTTAATATATTTATGTGGTGGTTATTGAGGGATTAGGCTATATTTTGGATAATTATGATTCCATGGGTTTGATAAAGGAAATTTCCATCCCCAATTCATACCATCAACTTATTAATAGGAAATTTATAGATGAATGCTTTCTCACCTTTAAAGAGAAAGAGGATTCTATTTAAAATGTTATGATATGCCTCGATACTTTTTACCTTTTCCATTCAATGTTAGAAGATTCAATGTTATCTCTAGTTCATTTCTCCCAAACCTTCTTGGTTGGAGGGATATAAATGGAAGTTGATTATCTTGGGATTTCAATTTAAATCCCTTGGCATTTCATTTGCATTTATAGCCTCACCCATTGATTTGTGGTCCTATGTGGTTCAAAGGGTTAAAAAATATCCTTGTAGACTATCCAACCCTTGACTATTTCATGGAAGTTCCATATTTATTTTAAGGTCCTGAATGCTACTCATGTTTATTATTATTAAAACTATACTCCTTCTAATGCATCTTATTCTAAGTTGGATAAAATATTAAGGGAGTTTTCATGGGCCAACTCTGAAGGCCATCATGGTTTTCATAGAGGCTCTTGTGCTATCTATTATTGACCTAAAGAAGCTAGTGGGATTCTGATTATTGACATTAAACTCTAAGGTCTTGACATTAGTGTCAAATGGATCATCAAAGGCTTAGAAAGTGATGAAACCTGGGAAATATTATTAAGACATAATACTTATCAAGGACTCCCTCTTAGTATAAAGTCCTAGTAAGGGTTTGGTTTAAATAACCTTCTCATTACCCATATTCCTATTATGGTTGGTGGTACTTTTGTTACTAAAAGAATTTATAAGACATTGGAGAAGATCAAACCTCACCTCATTTTGCTGGGGTAATTTTTTTGAAATGGTTTTTGTCTAAAATCTCATTCCCTATGGTCATCTCTTTCACTCAATTATCACAAAGCTCCCTTTACCATGGTCCCTTGGAGAAAAGGTTTGAGACTATTAAAAAAGGGTATTAAAATGATTGGAGATTTGTTTTACAAGATAAACTAGCATTGGCTCTCAATGAATATTGTGAAGGCTAAGTTTAATATTGATAATGAAGATGTAAAGTCTATTGTTGAGTTGTAAAGCTCCATACCTAAGGAGTACTTACACAAAATTGGTGTTACTTCCCTTATGCTTTTGTGGAAATATTAGCACTGGACTAAAGCTACACCATTTACTCATTATTTTCCTCATTTGGGGTATAATTTATTAGATCCTCAGCACATTGAAATAAAAACACTCAATCATTGATGGATTCTTAGATCTCTTCCTTCTATGTGGTATAAAAGGTTTGGTAATATATGGGTAGCTCTTATTGATCCTAATAAATCCCATTTTCTATAGTTTAATCTTTACCAAGGTTTTCCTATTGGTGACTAGATCAAGAACATGGGGATATCAAAGCCCATCTACCCTACTTTTCATCACCCAAAAACCCTTAAACACTTTTTTTTAGTTTTGTTATCATGATCAATCTACTTGGAGGTGGATTCACACCCTCTTTAATTCATTTCAGTATGAATTATTCACTTGAAAAATTCCTCTTTTATGGGACTTCCCCTTACTGTAAGATACAATAAATTGTGGTAGAATTCCTATGCTAACATTATTTTTTAGATTTTGAAAAATATAAATAAATAATTCTTCAATCATGAAGATATAAAAAGGAGATTTTGTATAACTAACAAAGTTGTTGTGATTTATAATGTTACCCTTCATATCCAAATTCAAATAGATAAATTTTAGTTAGAGAAGCATCATCTATAAATTCTCATAGACCATTAAGGGAATTTTTTGTGTGTTATCATCTATTAGCCTCCAAATATCCCACACTACCACTCTCCCCTTGGGGACGTGGACATGGGGGTAAATGTTAATGACCTCACAGTTAGTAGTCTTGCAGGGAGAGGATCCCCTCTCCTCATTTATACTAGCACTTCCTACCTCATGGTGGGATTGATTGGTCCATTGAATATATTGGTGGAGGGGCAAGTTGGGCCCCCCTTCACATGACAAATTTCAATGACTAGATTTTACCATTTCACCTATCAGATAGAATGAATATGAAAATAAGCAAAAGAATGATGGTTGGGAACCCTAACTAATTGATGAGGATCCCCATACTCTAGGTAATAAATTCAATGGATCCTTTGTCTTCTCCTCCTCTGCCTACCACCATGTCCATTATTGTTTCTATTGGACAAAATTGGTCCATATAAGAAAATTTGCCTGGATGTGGTGTGAGAAGCTAAGTAGAGTCCTAGTTGAGTGAATGATCCAATGGTGTAAGGATAAGATAAAATTTACGACCCTATCACATGTCATTTATAATATTTTGAAACACTTTAACCAAGTGTAAAGTGTGAAATTGATGATTTTAAGAACCTAGACCATTATGGCATGTCATGTGGGAATGAACAGGTTACTTTAGTTGCGCATTTTATTAATGTATTTCGGAGATTGACCAAAGTGAAAGAGTTACAAAAAAATGGTGTATCTTATGCCATGAATATCTCCTATAAGTTTGGTGTCTAGAAGCATTTTCTATCTCAAGATATAAGCCTTAAAAAATGATCTAGTAGTGTCAGATGTGCCCAAAAATATTAAATTAAGGCCACAAGAACTAGCCATTTGGATTAAAAAAATACTCAATAGGTTTTATGTTTAATGCAGGGTTTCTAAGTGGCAAAATCTCATGAACTAGGAACAAAGATCAATGGCATGTGGGTGATCTTTCAAGGTTAATAAGTTAATACAAATCTAAGATGCACATTCAATCATTTGATTGAAGATCAATGGTGAGCATGAGGTCAAAATTTTAGAGGATATTGAGAATGAACACAAAGGTGCCAAGTTCCTCAATCATGGTAAGCTCATGAGCAAATCAATGGAGCACATTCAATCATGTAATAATGGATTAATGATGTAGATCAAAGTCAAAAATAAATGAGCCCAAATTGCACACAAGGCTACCACATGGTGTAAGCATGTTAACTAGATGGAGACTAGTAATAGGATCTATAGGAGGTATGTGGGATTACCAAACATCACATTTTTCAAATTTCAGATAATGATCAATACAAAGCTTCAAAGTGTCATAATTTCAAATACAAACTGAAGATCAATGGTTGACATTGAAAGTCAAGGCCAAAATACTCCTGAGGAAATTGATGGAGAAAATTTGATCAATTTATAAAAGGCATGAGATGATGACATGTGTTTGAATTTGTAGAAGTCATATTTTTAAATATGATAAAAAGAGTGGAAAGAAGATGCCAGATAGATAGACACATCAGATTAAAAGATTTGGTGGACCTAGGTAGGCTAATGCTAAAGATGAGATCAAATGTGATTTAGGTTGAGTGAGAGAAAATATTTTAAATCTAATGCCACTATTAAATCTCAATCATCCACCTTGACAAACTTTCATCTACAATGTCTTAAAATGCCATCATATCTTCAAGCTCGAGGAGTTGGTGGTACGATGCCACAAATAAGTTATGTGTGTTGTTCATGATCATGAGACTAAATATCCTAATAGATCTTCATTGACATTATGACTATGTGAAAACCAATGAATGGGATTGGTTTTAATCGATAGTAGATCTACGTTCAGGGTTTGTAGTAAGGGTAGAGTTTTGATTATGAAATAAGTGTCTTATCTTTTAACATAGTCATATCATCTACATTCAGTAGGTAGAGATAGGTGCTTAAAATAGACATAGTCATGGATCAGTTAGGTCCATGGATATGAAGATTTTGTCTTTATAATGAAGGTAGTTGGAGGATGGTGTAGAAATATAAGAGAGAGATGTGGTGGTTGGAGAGTTTACGTGGATCATTAAATGAATTTTCAGTGTCGTTGAAGGTTCTTCCTTCTTAGTAGATCATGACTCATCATCCTCAACAACAAAGTTTTATCTTATAGTATGTTTCTCATCTAATGAGGGAACTTAAATACTATTTGGAGCTAATGAAGGTTAATTTATTAGGTATTTATTAATCCTAATTGATCCAAATATGGTTGAGAATTCATAGAAAGTGGTTTTAGTTCATTTATGGAATTAAATATACTCACTTCTCTCCCCCCTCTCTTCCCTTTTATCTTATATATACCATTTTCTTCCCCATTAAAAATGATGCTCTCGCTTTTGAGAAGATACTCTCTCTCATTTTAGAGAAAATGAGACTCTCATTTTATAAGGCAAAAAACCATGTCAAAATTTGTATAAAATACTTCTTAAAGCAATAAAGATAATTTTTACCTATCTCTCACCTCTGAATTATGTTTAGAAAGCTTGTACATGATGGCATTATGAAGTACTTTCTTCCATGTCCATTATCTTTCTTTCTTGTGTATTTTAAGGTGTTTTCAAGTTAGTTATAGGTCTGGAGTTGAGCTATTTCTTCCATTAATGGATGTTTTGTATGAATCTTAGAATTTCTCTTTGCTTCATTCATTGCTTTGTGAGCCTAGTTTATGAAACACTTATGCCAATTAGCTAGTTTGTGAGATTATGTGAGTAAGGATTATCTTATGTTACATCCTTATTTATTTCATGCTTATGTGAATTCTCATTTACATTTGGTGCATCACCTTTTTTAATCTCTCTTAGTAACCCTACATCCCCTCTCTATCCCTTTTCCAAGTACAAGCATAAGTTTAGGTGATCTACCAAAATAAATCTGGCCTTCTTTGGATCCTCAACCCCATAACAATATACCCACATCCTAGGGTTAATCCAATATTGTGGCTGCGAGTGGGGGATCCTGAAGATATATCCCACAAAGGTGAAATTCTATACCACAATAGTTGCTTAATGATCTTCTTATTTTTTACGATTTTATTAACCCTTCTTGGTTTGATGTGCACTTGAATTATCTTAGCTTTGGTTCATGTGGCATTAGGTTGGCCATTTATATACTTTTATTCTCTTCCTGAGGTTTATTTAGCTTAATGTGGATTTTATTTTGGAGTGTGACTTTTCCAAAGATATTTTTTTCATGAATAATGTTGTATTATATCTTTTTATATTAATAAAAGTGTGCTTTTCAATTATAAAAAAAAATGAAAACGCTTTTCTACTATAATAGACTTCTCAAAAAAATTTATCACCTTTCATTATTTTTGTAGTGGGTGCACAAATGCCACAAAAATTTTTAATGAATTTCCTATAGAAACTTGATAACCAATGAAATATCCTAGTTTCAAATATGCTTATATGTGATGGCCATTCAAAAATGCATTTACCTTTTTGGGGTCCATTTTTAACCCATCACATGAGACCACAAATCCCAAATAAATCAACTCCTCCTTCATGAAGTTACACTTCTTCAAGTTGACCAATAATTTATCCTCCTTAAACCTTTTTAATACCAACCTCAAGTAAAACATATGCTCTACTTTTGCATGACCCAAAATTAAAATGTCATTTAAATACATAATGATAAACTTACCCAAATAAGGTTCCAACACTTGATTCATGACTCTCATAAATCTACTAGGTTTATTAGATAATCTAAATGGCATAACACACCACTCATACAAACTATCATTTGTCTTGAATGAATATTTACATTGACCTTGTGCACTATTATGATTGCACATTGTTAATCCTAACTTAGTTTATCCTAAATCCTAGGTGGCTTATCTTCATGATTTAACATATAATTGGAATTAGCATATTATAGGCCTAATAATGTTAAAAATGGGAAAACTAATTCCATGATATTATAAGCTAAATTTAGAGTAGGCTAACTAATTGCATATTTAGTATCTAATTTGGAGATATTATGAGATATTGGGTCAATATTATACTTTCCTATATAATATCACAGTCTCATGTATTTGATTAATTAGTTAAAGATATACTTAATACACATTTGAGTTATTTTCTCAATCTTGTCTTCTCACCTCTTTGCATCCTAAAACTATGTGAATTATGCCTCAGCTTAGTTTTGATCCTAGGTAATCCTGACTCCAAAATTAACACCTTCTCTAACATTTATTTGGTGATATCCACTCTTCAAATCATTTTTTGTGAAACACCTTTCTCCACTCAAAAAATACATCAAACCATTCATCCTTGGAAATGGAAATGTATATTTGATAGTGATCTTGTAAATTTCTCTTAAATCTCTACACATTCATCAATATTCAACCTTCTTAGGTGTTAATCCTATTATATCTACATGTGAACTTAAAATTTATCTTATTAAACCCTTCTTCAATAATTCATTCACTTACTTATTTCCTTCATCATTCTCCATAGGTGTCGACCCATATGAAACCTTCTTTGGTGAAGAATATTTGGGCATTAAATCCATATGATGACTATGAGTTGGGGGTAAAATAAAAACACACCTTCTCCTTCTTTGTTCCTTCAATAATTTTTTACTGGAAACTATCAAAACCTTGTAATTATTGGCCACATTTTCTCCTTTTTCCTTCAATGAGATCAATGTGAACCTCTTACCATTATTCAAAAGTTTGTAAGTGATTTTCTACCACCATACACATAATTTATAGCAACTGGTCATGGTTTTCCTAATAACACATGACATAAATTCATGGACATTATGCCACACAAAAGTTCATCTTTGTAAGACACAATCTAAAAACTAACCATACACTACACATTTACTAATAATTTATGATTGTTAAACAACCAAAAAAAATTTTATGGATTGGGATGCACTATTATTTTGATACCAAGCTTATCTACCATTTATTTTTAAACTAAATAATTCATAAGACAACTATCCAAATTAACCATACAATAATTACCTGTCACTTAATAGATATTCTAGAAAATATTCATATTAGACTCTAGTCTTTAACACTATCCCTGCAAACTAAACAACTCTCCCATCCACTAGTTACAATCCCAATCATGACATCTCCAATATAGACCTCTACCAAGGTAAACTAGTTCTATAACCCCAATTCTAAAATCACATCCTATTTTACCAACTCTAATATTTTATCCATCAATTGTTAGACATAACATCCTATATCAATGCTTTAACATCAAGACCTTCATCACGTAATCAACTCCATAAGAATCAAAAATATCAAAAATCCCATACCCATTAGACCCCTAAGTTTTACAAACCCCACTTTATCCTACCCTTATCAAACAAATCTAAAAACTGCCCAATCCACAATCTAAAAATCAACCTAATAAATAATAAATCCATCCAAAATACTATATCAACTAGGCCCTTAAGCTGCTAAAACTATATTTAAACCTACCCCAATGAAAAATACACTAATAAATCAATGATGGTTCTAGAAATCATTCCTTATAAATCATCTAACCATCAACCTTCCCATACCAATTAGGCCCCTGAGCCACCAAAACTACATTTTCTCCTACCCATGTTAAAAATTCCATCTAATCAAAAATCCACAAATTAATCAATGATGGTTCTAGAAATAATTCATTATAAATCATCTAATCATAAACCATCCCATATCAATTAGTTCCATGAGCCATCAAAACTACACTTCATCCAAAAATTCAGCTATCAATAATCCCAAAATCAACAACCTAATCAACAATCACATAATAAAAAATCACATAATTAATAATCACCTAATCGATACCCTACCAATCCATCCTCTAAGCCATAAAAATATAACACCAATATTTCTGCTAAGACACAATAATCTAACACCAATATGACATTTAAGCCATAACGATCAAATCATCAACAATCTACCATAAACTAGGCCCCTAATATATAAAAATCCAATTATGTCCTACCATCCCCACTCCAATGAACATTGTTTACCTAAGAACTAAGTGCATCAATGTCTGAGAATCAATAATTGGGGATATACCAAGATCTATTTCCAAAGCATGATCAAACTAATCCACACCCAAATCAAGATAAAAATGCTTAAACTATCATATCAATTATAAAATAACCTCCTAATTCCAAGCACTTGTTGGACACCTATCTTCAAGTCAAGATGCCACCTTTGACCAACATAACATATCACCAATTTACCCATCACCCAATATCAAATTGAATATATAAACCTCTAACACCATGTATAAAGTAAGGGACTTGTATAAATTACAATTTAAAATGCCTTTCATGTGACTACACTCCCTATCTCTCTTATAAGCCATAGTAGGCCCAAGATAAAAATGAAAATAGAACATGCATCCTATTAGTTTGGGTTGACCTCATTTATCAAATTCAATCTTCTTGTAGAGGAAAAACTTGAAGTCTTCAATGACTCTTGAATATATGAAGATAGCTTAGCCTCTTATTTCCAAATAAATTAATAACACGTCTCAAATAAAATGTGTTTAATTAGTAACTAGAAAGGGAAAAGAACAAGCCCTCATGAAAAAGGAATACTAGAACTGATATAGTTCTATACCAATAAAGGATATCATGGCATTATCTAAAAACATCCTATTTACCAACATGAGGATGTTAGTGATACTTATAATTTTTTTTAAGAAGCTTATTATGAGATTTAAATATGTTACTTGCATATCCTATATGAATATCTTGTCACCAATGATCTTTTTGATGACATTGTTATCCTTACTATTCACATTAACCTATAGTACCCTAAACTCATCAACTAGGAATAACAAGATCATGTGCCATTAGACCTCTTTCACAATGATGCATTTATCACAAAATTCATCAAAATTTGAGATGGTTTCTTAATAGATTATTATAAAATGGGATTTGAAATCAACTTGGATGCATCAACATATTTTGGGAGTAAGAAAATATCTTTAGTCACTATACACACAAGTTATAACATAAGCAAGCTATAAACTCAAATAAACATGAAATTTGTATTGTAACAAAACAATGCACTTCAAATTGAGCATAAAAGAGAACAAACAAGTTTTTTACCTTGACCTAATAAAGAAGCTCCTCTTTTTTTGTGGATTGTGGTTGTTTAGTTAGAGATGCATAAACACTTTGATAATATATCTCTTTGGTTGATTAATTATTGCCTTGATGAAAATGTTGATGGATTTTATGGATTTATCTCTCAATTAATAGAGTTTTTAAAGCTATGTGAGCTTATTTGAAAATGAGGAGGGACCTCTAATTTATAGTTTTTTTAATGATAAATGGATAGTCAAATCTAATTCAAAATAGATGGCTAGTTTTGAGTCAAATTCCTCATTAAATGAAAGGAGTTAGTAATTAAATGAGGGGGATTGAGGATGAGAAGTTTTGTGATTATGAGGAGTGACTTGGTTTTCACTTTTTCCCTTTTTATTATGATTTGTTGATGTGATGACTTGATTTATTGATTAAATTTATTTTTTTAATTTATTATATTTGGAATTTTATCTCTTTCATGGATTTTTTATTAGAATTAATCAACCACCTATTGTTATTATCTAGTTGATTAATTTACATATTTACATTTAGTGGGATTGGATAAAGTCCAAGTGCAAAAGGAATTAATTTATTACAGATAGTGATAGCTTAGGGTGTGGATGTTGTCGATGGGATTGAGGTTATGGAAAAATATGATAATATTAGGGTTACATAAGGATGGGATTAGGGATAAAATGATGAATGAATTATGATTTAGGTTTAAATGGTGAAAATAGGGTTATAGATGAAATATAGTGTGAAAATTAGCAGATTAGATGATAATGGGCAATAATGACACCAAGATGGTAGAATTAAGATGTCTATATTTTCCTCTCTTTGAAAGGGAATTATGACTTTAAGAAGAGGTGATGTTTGAAATAATTTAGAAGAAGAAAAATTATTGTGGGAATATGACCCAAGCGATATGGAATAAGGATTATAATATGTGATTCCCTCTTAAGAGGTCATGAAGGGGTTAAAATGCCAATGGGATCTTGAAATGAGAGGAAAGGTATAAAATGGAAGAAATTGGACAAGAAATGGAAAAATGAAGGCCAAAATGGGGAAATCAAGGTCAAATTTTAAAAAATAGGGGAAAATAGAAGGGTGGGAGTGAATAAATATTCAATTGAGAAGGGGTTTAAATGGTTAATTTTCTTAGTTTTTTAGTTAATAATGTAGTGTCACAACTTTTGAGAAGAAATAAGACAATTAAGAAATAACTCTTACTTCCCTTTGCAATGTGATTGTTAACCCAAAATAGGGTATAAGCAGGGCTTCTTTATTTTAGAGCACTGTATGTTGATTATTTACGATTATAATTTGTATAAACAACAATTAAACTTTCACCTAAATTATCATTCTCAATCCATATATCATTATCTAAACCTAAGTCATACTCATTTCATCAGAAATAATCATTTACTTTCATATTAGATTGTCATAGGCAAAACATGGTATATGGGTGTATGTCTTACTCATTTCTCTATAGGTTTGTATAGGTTCAAAATGTTCAAAACTAATAACATGATGACTCATAACTTACCAACTTGGTGTAATCACTCTAATCTCCCTTCCTTGATTGTGACCTATAGTCACTTCTTGGTTACCACCTATAGTCACTCATCCACCTACAACCTTACATAAATGACAAAATATTCATGGATTGAAGGACCTTAAAGGATAAAATGAAACTAATGAAATCACATACACTAAATGGAGAATCCACAACAAGTCACTTTCTCGATCATAGGTCAATTACTGAATACCACCTAATAGGTAATTAGATCAATAGGTCAATTACCAACTAATAGATCAATAGGTTAAAGTTGTCAAAGTTTTCAAAAATATCAAATTTATCAAAGTTGTCAATAATTCAATTACTCATTATGTTTCTAGGTCTCTAGTTTAATTTGTCAAAATTGTCAAAGTTATTAAGTTGTCAAATTTGTTAAAGTTGAAGTTATGGTTGTAGAAATCTTGTTTCAATGCTTCTTAAGTTAAAATTGACACCAAAAACATGTCTAGTGTATTATACTATCTAGGAACATTTTATTGTCCTCTTGTTAGGCATGATTGATAAACCCATCACCCATTCTGGCCTTAACAACACCCTTCCCAATACAAGAAAAATCAAAATTTTTAGCCTAAATTTAAACATGCATAAAGTGAAAATTGTAAGTCATCTCTATGAATAATTTGATCATTCAAATAACTATTTAATCCATATAATTTTACCCTAGAAAAATTAGGTTTAATATTTGATATCAATCCATTAGACAAATTGTAGTGATGGGTCCAAAAATGTAACTTTTTGGTAGTGAATAAGCAACTTCTTGAGCTCCAACTGGAATTTCTACCTTTAGGATCTCCACCTATAAATATATCACAATGATCACATCTAGATAGGAAAATTACATTTTATCACATCAACATGACATTCAAATCCAATTGAAAGTGCATTTTCACTACCACTCTAGAGAGTTGAAACATTGACAATAATTGTTGTCAAAGTTCAAGTTGTGGTTACAAAATTATGATTCCAATGCTTCCTAAGTGAAAATTGACACTACCAACACATTTATATGGGAGGATAACATTGAGTGCTAGGTTATTATCCTCTTATCATGGCTGGCTGAGAAATGTGCCACCCATTTTGGCCTCAAGAACACCCTTCCCAATACAAGAAAAATGCAATTTTTTAGCCTAAGTTAAAACATGCATAAAATAAAAATTGTAAGTCATTTATATGAACCATAATATCACCCATACCTATTTAATCCCTATAATTTCACCCCAAATCACTTAAGTGGAATATTTGATATCAATTTGCTATACAAGTTGCAATGACGGGTCCAAAAATGCAACTTTTTATAAGTGAACAAGTAACTTGAGCTCCAATTGGCATTTCTATCTTTAGAACCTCCACCTATGAACATATCAATTTGATCACATCCAAATATGAAAATTACATGTTATCAATTTTCCATGACATTCAAATCCACATGGAAGTGCATTTTCACTCCCATTTTAGAAAGTGGAAACATTGACAATAAATGTTGTCAAAGTTCAAGTTATGATTGAAGAACTCTGATTCTTATGCTTCCTGAGTGAAAAATGGCACTAAAAATATGTCTAAGGGGTGGATAGAATCTAGAAATAGGTTCTTGGCCTCCCATCAGGCCTGATCGAGAAACCCACCACCCATTACAACCTTAAGAATAACCTTCCCAATACAAGAAAAATGCAAATTTTAAGCCTAAGTTCAAACATGCATAAAAAAAAATTATAAGTCATTTCCATGACAATAATGTTATCAATTTTCCATGACATTCAAATCCACATGGAAGTGAATTTTCACTCTCATTTTAGAAAGTGGAAACACTGACAATAAATGTTGTCAAAGTTCAAGTTATGATTGAAGAACTCTGATTCTTATGCTTCCTGAGTGAAAAATGGCACTAAAAATATGTTTAAGGGGTGGATAGCATATATAAATAGGTTCTTGGCCTCCCATCAGGCCTGATCAACAAACCCACCACCCATTATAGCCTTAAGAATAACCTTCCCAATACAAGAAAAATGCAAATTTTAAGCCTAAGTTCAAACATGCATAAAAAAAAATTATAAGTCATTTCCATGAACCATAAAATACATCCCATACCTATTTAATCCCCTTAATTTCACCCTAGAGCATTCAGGTGGAATTTTTGAGATCAATCCATTAGACAAGTTGTAGTGACAAGTCCAAAAATGTAACTTTTTGTCAGTGAACAAGCAACTTCTTGAGCTCTAACTAGCATTTATACCTCTGAGACCTCCACCTAAGAATATATCACCTTGATCACATCCAAATATAAAATTACATGTTATCACACCATAATTACATTCAAAGCCACTTAGAAGTATATTTTCATTATCGTTATGAAGAATGGAAACACTAACAATAAATATTGTCAAATTTCAAGTTTTGGTTGCAGAACTCTAGTTCTGATGATTTCTAAGTGAAAAAAGAAACTAAAAACATGTTTTGGGGGAATATAATATTTGGGAATAAGTTATTAGACTCCTATTAGGATTTATTAACAAACCTACCACCCATTCCAGCCTCAAGAACACCTTTCCCAATATAAGAAAAATGTATTTTTTAGCCTAAGTTCAAATACCCATAAAATCTAAACTTCTCTTAGCTTCAAGAATATATAATTATTTACTGACAGTGCCAATCATGTGAATTTTAAGTTTATCTGGCACCACTAACCTAAAAAGATTTATTAGTAAGCAATTAAAAATGAAATTTATATATGTACTACCTAGAAAATAAAAAAACATTTGATAAAATTGAATACATCTACATTTGAAAAGTCAACATATCTCCATATTTTAATCCAATGAACCATTAAGATATTCTCTAACTTTGATAGTATCAATAATAGGTTCATGGTTTGACTCCTGAACTTTCCATAGTTTCATGTTTAATGGCCTCCCATGATATTTTTGTAATTGAATATTCATTGCAAGAATCAAATTTGAATAGTGCAATATCTTTTTGTGCATTTCAAACTCTTGAAATAATCATTGATCTAAATTTTTTATAGGATATCATTGAAACCAAGCTCCACTACCTACCACTGACCCAATAGGATAGTCAATGTTTTTTCCATCTATAACTGGGAAAGTTAAAATTTTCTTTCTCTCTACACACCAACACAAGTAGTAATCAGTGCCTTCTTCATTATCCTCATCTATAATAACTACAAAACATGCCCTGTATCATAAAAAATATTTTTTATGACAATATGATGATATATTTAATGAGAATAAATTGTACATAATGAAAAATATTCTAACTGGTTATACTAGATCAGATACATGGTTAAATTCATATGATGATTTTATATTTATAAGTTACAATGATGTTAGACCCTGATATCTGTTGATTGGAATTAGAGGTTTGTAACTCCAATCATCCACCCACTCTTATGACACACACTCATTTTAGATAGAGTCCATCCATGTAGAACAAAAACATGCCAAGTATCTCGTATGAATAGTCCAAGAACTTGCATTTGAGCTATAAAATGAGTGGAGGTCACTTGAATCCATTATATTCATACAATCCTCATACTTTTCTAAGTGTTCTTCCTCCATTAACCAAAAATATATATGAATAGTAAAATTTGGTTGAGCACCATGACACATGTTCTCATTACACCATTCAACCACATTTTTTGCATTTGTCAAATGAATAACCTATTCAAATTTTAACTCCTCCCTTGTAATAGCTCTTTTTACACATGATCCAACACTGTCATACTCTTATTTTCTATGGCCAACCTTGATGAAACTCCAAATATGTTCTACACCAGTGGTAACATGCATCCTTCTCAACCAAATAAATATCTGTGCATTTTTTAATTATGATATGTAATTGTCTGACCAAATGTAATGTTGATTTAAAGTAATGTTCTTCTGACTTAGCTGTTCATAAAACTTCTAAAAATAACCTTGCACATACTTTGAACAATGTGATCTATCATCACTGATATAGAAATGGTATTCTCTTAATATTTTCTCATTTTTGATTTGTACTATCAAGTGCATGCATGAATGCTATATGCACAAATATGAAAACTTGTGATGAGTTTTAATAATGTGATTAAACTTCCATTTGGGCTTTGAATGTGTAATTTTAAGAAAAATCAACCACTAAAATAATTAAACTAGGTGGGAATTATCCTTTCTTATCTTGAAATGTTCATCCAACCATCTATCCCTGTGTGTGTGCCTTGTATACTCATAAACAATCTTCTCCCTAAATTTGACCAAAAATTCAGAAATAAGTATCTTTTTTGTAACAAACTCACACCTTTTAAATTCTTTACCATATTTTACTTAATAAGTAAATGATTTATATTTACTTAAATCCACTAATTCCTATCTAATTTCACTTGTAATCTCCTCATAGATACATTTTTTTAATTTTATCAATCCACCACAAATGTTTCGATTTCTATTTAAACATGATTTATTGCAAAATAATTGTCCATATGGTCTTTTATAAAAGATAGTTGGAATAAATTCCCTTACTTATTTTGGTGGTAATTCAATGCCACACTCCTATAAAAAATTAATATGATAAGTACAACAAATATTGAGAAAAACATCATAGTGCACTAAAAATTCAACATGTTACCTATAACTACAAGTGGTACATGTGTGATTTCTTTTAACATAAAAAGGTTTTACCATCTCAAAATATTTTTGACAAATATAAATTTGAGAATGTTTTTCCAAAAATTTAGATTACAATTGTGTTTGAGTCATATCCAATAAATGTTTTGGATACGATCCACAGTTACGAGAACCAACTCTTCTTTTCACAACATGTCTTGCATTGGGTGAAACTCTTGTATTGTCTTTCTAAAATTGAAGAAGTAACTCTTTGAGAGTATTGATTATAGCCTTGTCCTTTTTTGGAGGTCTACTAGAGAATGCCTAGAGCTCATTAGTATTAGGTTCATTATGTCTTTCATATCTTTCATGTGATTTCATTATTATTTTTCTATTTATATTAAGTGTTCAATTTTTTTTTTAAACCATTCATTTTTCCTTCTTTTGTCACTTACTACAAAATTTGTAAGTATATTCTAGTAGCATTACAATCTTTGGTGCATGATTTTGGGCCTACAGTATGATATGCATCATGTAGATTTTCAACAATTTCATTGTTTTCATCATCCATGTTAGATGTTCTTAGTCTTAATGTGTACATTATAGGTCTCATATTAATCAATTTTATCAATGAAATAAATAATTGACATCTTTGAATATCATACTTCAAATTATGAAAGAAAGTATCCCAAATTTGTTGAGCTAATCTTCTTGAATGGAGATTAGACCTTTTGTTATACATTGGTTCTAAATTTTTTTTATCGACTCCAATTAAGTAATTATCTTTTCCATGCATAATTCTTGGAAGTGTTGGTAATGGTGGAATTTGTTGAGAGGGTGTTTCAAAATTGTTATTACTTTCATTTTTTAAAGGTGGAATGACATTTTCTTTATTGTTAATTTATTCATTATATGTTTTCATGAAATTTTCTTGTGGTATTTTCATTATTATTTCATTTCATTAACTTTTTTTCATTCATGGGGGGTGAATTATCATACATAAACTCATCATCAACAAAATCAAAAACTTGGAACTTTAAATGTGAACTTTCAACATTAACTAACTCATTA
Source organism: Torreya grandis (assembly GCA_037957365.1). NCBI lineage: Eukaryota > Viridiplantae > Streptophyta > Pinopsida > Cupressales > Taxaceae > Torreya > Torreya grandis. The sequence continues at coordinate 967,661 of JARHVA010004200.1, forward strand.
TTTTTAATTTCATTATTATTCATTTCATTATGGTCAATTTAAACATTATTTAATTAATTACAATCAATTTCATCATTATTTAATTCATTATCATCAATTGGATCATTATCTATAGCATTTGGTTCATCAAGACTAGGGTTTGTACCTTATCTACCACAAATTTTTTTCATTCATAGGTTATGTTTCTCTCTCAAATATTCTAATTCCTCTGATGTTGTATTCTTCAACATCTTATTATTTCTCTTTGAACGTTATCTAGGACCCATCAAAAGGGACAATTGATAGCTTTTTAAAGGTAGGGTCAAGTACACAAGTACCATAGATATCGTAGAAGTACAAAGAGAATGTTTATGGGGATAAAATTCTTGATTTGGGTTAAAAATAGTCATTGATAAGTGAGCTTAATCTAAAATAAGAATAACACGATCACATTATGTCTTTTATAAGGTTTTTCCCCATCCAACACATTGAAAAGCTTATATTGATAGTAATACAATCACATTATGTAATAATGCAATCATGTTATTATCAATATAAGCTTTGGGGTTGGCAATTAGTAATGAGAATTGAGTGTTTCTTATGTTAAGAATAACATGATCATATTATTAAATAATGTTATCACATTATACTTAATATAGATAAGGGATTATGGATTATGGATTAAGGCATTAGTGCATAGGGTTTATGGATTAAGAATTACAATATATGTTTTAGGGATTATGGATTACAATTTATATTTTAGGGTTTAAGGATTAGGGATTAGAGAATGTAGGATTTGGGTTTAAGGGTGTATATAAGGTCTAATCACTTTATGCCATGTTTGAACCTAATTTTTACTACAAATGATGTTAATTGGGACCAAATTGATTGGTAAATAGGGAAAGTTTTTAGTTTACAATTTAGGGTATAGTGTTTAGGGCTTAGTTTAGGGTACACAAGGTCAATCAAAAAGATAATTCTTAGTCCAAATGATGTTAATTTGGGATAAAATGATTAGTTATACATTTAAAAAGTTCATATTTATGGTTTAGAGTTTAGGTATTAGTAACTTTAAGCATTAGGCCTGGGCTATAGGTTTTAGGGTATATAAGATACAATCATGATGGCGATTGGGGCAAATTGGAGTTGATCAACCCACAAATCACATTTTATAATCATGTCATTAGGTTTAAGGGGCTCAAAATAGCCCCAATTTACTTTAGTTACATAACTAGATTGGTACTCCAAAGGCTAAGTTTTGGCCATAGGTTTAAAAAAATGCATTTTGTGACATCTTGTGATAAAATTAGTTATATCATAAGAAATGTATGCTTGTGACATGTAGTGAGAATTAGGGCATAGAGATTACAATTTATGTTTTAGGGATTAGGTAATAGGGTATGGGGTTTAGGTTTAAGGATCTACATATAATTTGTCTAATCACTCTATGCCTTGTGAACCTAATTCTTACTACAAAGGATGTTAATTGTGACTAAATCAATTGGTAAATAGGGAAAGCTTATGGTTTACAATTTGGGGTATAGTGTTTAGGGTTTATGGTTTATGGATTCTAAGTTTTAATGTATATACATGTTTTAGGGTACATAGGGTCAATCACAAAGATAATTAAGGACAATTTGAATCAGTTGGACCCATTTGTGACTATAAAATGTGCTTTTGGGTTATCATTATGCCCTATATGTCATCATCTAGATTGAGTGAATTAGTCAAATGGGGCAATTAGTGAGGTGATTTAGGTCAAACTGAGCCCTATGAACTTAATTCATAATCTAATTAATGTTAATTTGGGCAAAAATGATTGGTTCAAGGTTTAAAGAGTTTATATTTATTCTCTAGATTTTAGGGATTAAGAACTTTAGGGATTAGGGCTTAGGGTAAAGGTTTTAGGGTATATAAGGTACAATCATGATGGTAATTGGGAAAATTTTGAGCTCCTTGAACTAAGATATGTGAGTGAAGAATGTGAATTTAGGACCAATTATCCCCCACATCATAACATATTAAGCCTATGAAATTAATTATGGTAATGATTAATGTAATTTTAACTATGTTCATCCTTATGAACGTAATTCTTACTAGATACATATAGAGGATGTTAACTACGGCTAAATTTATTAGTTTAGGGTTTAGGGTCTATAATTTAAAGGGTTTGGGGTTTAGGGCTTATGGCTTAAGGTTTAATGTATATAGTATAGAGTTTAGGGTTAAAGTTAAATGGTACAGGTTTATAGTTTAAGATATCAGATATATGGTCCAATAATTAAGGTAATTGAAGAACATTTGAGCTTCTTGTGACACATATTTATGATTTGATTACCTTCATATTTGTATTTATGATAAAATTAGGGTCAATTATGCCATGTACATGTTGCATACATGTTATACAATTTATTGAGCCATAAATTTAGTTTAGAGGGCTCAATTTTTTTGAGAGCATGTAGGAAATTTCACAAATTGACTAATTGGATCAATTCATGATTGAAGAGATCGATCTTTTGATTTTGCCTCAAATGCCTCATCGATCAAAAGAATCAACTAACTCTTCCTCCTAGGTTAATTAGGTTGAAGGGGATTAGAATATCCCTAATTTACTTTAGATGAATAGCAATATTGGTACTCCAAAGGCTTTATCCATAGGTTAAAAAGTGCATTTTATGACATCTTGTGATAAAATCAGTTATATTGTAAGGTATGTATGTTTGTGGCATGTAGTGGGCATTAGGTCATACAACATAGGGTTTAGGTTTAAGGACCTATATATTAATGTTTAATCACTCTATCCCATGTGTTCAAACCTAATTCTTACTACAAAGGATGTTAATTAGGACTAAATTGATGTTGGTAAATTGGGAAAGTTTATGGTTTACAATTTAGGGTATAATGTTTAAGGTTTATGGTTTATAGCTTCTAGGTTTTAATGTATATACATGGTTTATGGTACACAAGGTCAATCACAAAGATAATTAAAGATAATTTGAATCAATTGGACCCATTTGTGATTATAAAATATGTTTTAGGTTGTCATGATACCCTAGATGTCATCATCTAGATTGAGTGGATTAGTCAAATGGGGTAATTAGTTAGGTGATTTAGTCCAAACTGGGCCTTGTGAACTTAATTCTTAATCTAATTGATATTAATTTGGACCAAAATGATTGGTTCAAGGTTTAAAGAGTTTATATTTATGGTCTAAAGTTTATGGATTAGGAACTTTAAGGATTATGGCTTAGGGTATAGGTTCTAGGGTATATAAGGTACAATCATGATGGTGATTGGGGTATATTTGAGATCCTTGAACTTAGATATATGAGTAAATAATGTGAATTTGGGATCAATTATCCCCCACATCATCATAAATTGAGCCTACGAAGTTAGTTATGGTAATGATTGATGCAATTTTAACCAAGTTCATCCTTGTGAACCTAATTCTTATTATATATAAAGGATCTTAACTGGGGATAAATTGATCCCATGGGCCTAGTGAGCTTCAATGTAAGGAATTTCATCCATTTGATATAAATTAGGGATCCAAGTGCTCACCATATTAAAAAAATAAGTATTTTTTCAATTTGATATGTAATTTAGTCCAAAGGAGACATGTGAAAGGAATTACATTCATATATAGTGGAAATTGGGGTTTAATTGGTCTTGATTGCATACCATATTGAACCAATCATGTATTTGATACCAGATGATACATAATTGGGGCCAATCAAGGATTGCCCCAGGAATTATGTCAACATAATTTTAATTAGGGCCTTAATGACACATCTTATTCAATTAATTGAGTGTTTAATTAAATCTAATATGAAATCAAGACCAATTAAACCCTCTATAATGAATTACATCTATCTAATAACAATTGGGATTTTGATTGTGCAGCAAATTCAAATGTAAGAATATTTGGTTCAATATGATATGAAATTTAGTCCAAACAATCCTTATGTAAGAAATTTCATCCTTCTACTATCAATAAGGGGCTCTGTTGGTCCCAAATATATAACATATTAAATCAACCAATATTATGTTTAGTTGAATATGTAATTATGGCCAACCAAGGCTCATGCAAGTAAATAAATACATCTAATGTCAATTACAACTTGTTGGCCCTGATTGTAAACTATATCTAGCTAATCATGTATTTGGTTTTATCTTATACATAATTGTGGCCAACTGAGCCCCATGAAGGTAATTTTATCCATATAATGTTCTAGTTGGGTTCCATTAGCATTGATTATACACCATATTAAACCAATTAAGTATTTAGGTTTAATATGATATGTAATTAGGGGCACTCAATCCCAAATCAAGGAATTACATCCATATAATGTCATTTGGGGCTCTAATTAAACCATGTTAAATAATTAATATTTTTTTCAATACTATACAAAATTGAGGACAACCAAATCCTATGTAATTAATTGCTTCCACCTAGAATATTAATCAAGGCATTTTTCACCCCATGCAATGAATTATGTCCGTCTAATGTCCATTGTGAATATTTTTTCCTAATTGCACATCAAATTTAACCAATCAATTATTTTCTTCAGTATAATCTATCATTAAGAGTAATTGGTCCCCATGCAAGGAATTCCTTCAAAATAATTTCAATTAGGGCTTTGATAGCACACCATATTAAACTATTTGAATATTTAGTTCAATCTAATATACAATCAGGGTTAAATGAGCCTTGAAAAAGGAATTATGTCCATATGATGTCAATTGGATCTCTAATTGCACACCATATTATAAAAAACCAAATATTAAGTTTAGTTTGATATGTGATTGGAGCCAACCAAGCTCCATCCAGGGAAATATGTCCATCTAATGTTAATTTTAGATTTATTGGATTGATTTCACACCATATTAAGATCAAAAGAATAATAAATTGATTCATAGGTTAATACATCTCCAATTATCATTCAATGCTATCAATTCTTGATAACAACATTGGTCCCAAAAAATAATCTTAATCAACCAATATTTTATCTTAAGACTACTAAGTCTAATGACTCCTATTTAGGTTTTAGGGTGTTGAGAATTTGTAATGTGATCACATTATTAATGTGATTTCATTATTAAGTAGCATGATTTCATGAATAATGTAGTTAATAACATGATCACATAATTAATGTGATTGTGATATTTGAATTTGAATTCAATTCTTGTGCCTTTTAGCTCAAGAATGGCTTGGATTTCCAAGCCAAAGGCTTGGATTGTCAATGTATAGCTGATATTTGAAAGGTATGAAAATAAACAACAAATTTTGATTTTGATTTTTAATACACTAATAATTTCAACTTAAAAATTTAAAAACTTGATACCATTGTGACGAGCACACTCTCCTCTTTCTAAAATATTATTTTTATAAAATTTTAACTAATTTAAGGTTTTAAACTATGTTGATTTCTAACTCTTCCTTTTTTAAGCCATTATATGCCACAAACATACATGCCTATACATGTTCATATGATTTTTATTTCATTGAACCAAGTGAAAAATAAGTTATATGATGACCAAGTAGGCTTAATTCTATACACATTCAAAAAATAATAATTTTCATTTTTTTAAGGTAGTTAGGCATGTTGGACGGATGGCTATCTATTTCTTTGTCAGTTTTTATGATCTATTTACTTGAAAATTTTATAAAAAAAATTATTCATTGAAAAAATACAAAAACAAATATAGGTGACCTACTAGAATATCTTATCTAAATTTTCCTCAAAGGGTTTCAAAAAATATTAAACACTGCTCAAAAAATGGTGCATAGCATGACCATCTATCGACTATGTTTTTTAAAAAAATAAATAGGAGTTCCTCTTCAAATTTTAGATGTTTTAACTAGTTAAACATAACCATTTTTACAAAAATTAGTGTTTTGGAAACTAGACTTGAAATGCTACATTTCATATTGTTGCACTATCTTAAAATTTGAAGTGTAGATATCTCAAATTATCTACAAAAATTTACATTTATGAAATTTTAGGAAAATCATGTCCACATGTAGACCCTTTTTTGTCCCCCAACTTTATGCACTTACCCAATAATTCAAATATATTTTTAATACATAATGTATTATACTTGATTTTTAACTACCTAATACTTGTCACAGTTCTACATACTAGTTTTTTAACTTTTCTTTGACAATAAACAATCACATCATAACATATCAAAATTTAAATAATTATTGATTCAATATATAATATATTATATACTAAATTCAAGTATTAGAGAACAATTTTTTTTACATACATTTCAATATTCTTATATTATATTAAAGTCAAATTGTGACTTTACTTCCATTTCATGATATCGAACAAAAAATATAAATTAAAAAATATTAAACTTACAAATCAATTAAATTTAATATTTTTACATGCTATTTAAGTGGTAGTGTGAATTCAAAACTTAAAAATTATCACTATTAAAATTTCTCTCCTAAAAAAACTTTTAAATCTTAAAAAAGCAATTAAACTTTAATAAAATTTGGAATGGAATTTTTTAAAAGTTTATTGCTTAATTTTTTTGGTTTGAATTTATATCTTAACAATAGATTCTCATTGAACTTTATAAAAAATATTATAGGTATTAGTTTCAATTTTCAGAACTTTATGTGCTTTTGCTAGAGTATGGTTGTAGAGTTATATTGTTTTAGTTAGCATTTCTGTATAAATCCATAAATTACTAATTGTTAATGACTCTTGCTGTTTAATGGGTGTTATCTGTGACTTTAAAACTTTTATGGTTCATGGTCTTTCTATTTTAAAAAATATTCAATTTTTTATTGAAATATGACTTAGGTTTTTCAAATAAATTTAAATTATAATAACCATGTTAATTTTAAAATATGCATGGTTATGTTACCCAAAATTGTTTATATGAAATAACAATTTCATGATGTTCCTCGTTAGATTCTTACCTCACCTTTTAAAGGTAAAACGTGTCCGGGAATCCTTTTTATTTGTTCATTTTGATCTTGAGTCAAAATCATAAAATCAAAGTAAAATGAGCTCCCTAAATAGACTACTAATTTCTCAATCTTTATTTTGATGGTATATGGCAATATTAGTTTTTAGCCTTTTATAAATTTTTTGGGTTGTGATTTAATAGTAGATTGCTAATGATAAATTACACTATCACAGATAGGTGAGTTATATGTGTACTTTTCTCTGTGTTCTAAATATTTAAAAATAAAAATATAGATGTAAAATATAATAAATAATCAAATATAAGTAAAAGGGACACTTTTTTGACTTTGAAAGTAGGTTTGCACATATAAAAATGGTAAAGCTTTAAAATAGTTTTACTATCTAACATCATTGAGCTTTTTTCTATTCTTTATGCACATGATAGAAATCAGCTAGCCAACACCCATTTAACTATCCATTTTAGAACTATTAAATATATAACAAACAAATATTATTTAAGAGTTCATATAAAATGATACATCCCCATATTAGATGTGACAGAAAATACCTAAAAAAATTGTCATAAATTTATTACGGATGGAGAATGCTTCAAGGCTGTTTAGGCTGCACCTTAGCTTACTGTAAATGTGTATACGGAAATATATTTTAGAATATAGAGTGAGCTAAAGCCCGTTTTTAAAATCTATATGCGGACCCTAAGCAGAGTATATTTGTAAATTTACGTATAACATAAAAATTCTCATACAATAATAGCTTACTGTTTGCAATAAAATTGATATAATAAAATGATATATTATTTAAGAAAATTTCACTTTATATATTAAATCTACAAAAATCTTATTTAAATTATGACCTAATCCTTCATTAACTTTAAATATCTAAAATATAACATAATTTAATAATAATAACAAGTTTAAAATATCTTATAATATATTTTGTATCATATAAATACTTTATATAAAGTGATTGGTAAGAACTCGACACCCTCCCTAAATATATACATTATTAGTTATTCCATCATGTCAAACACCCCTTTACATAACTAACTTTTAAAAAAAAAAAAAAAACATGTTTATACGACAAGGATCGCTTTGCCACCATGAGGATATTTTGCCAAGTAATATCCATAGCCTCTCACCAGGAAATAGTAAACCATATTCAAGCTATATGTTTTATTAATAAAATGGAATGGAATTATTATGTTAAAGTAAATTTGGTTTTTATACTGCCAATCAGCTTCCAAATTTTGGATGACATGTGCATCATTTCTTCTTTATCGGCCTGTCACTTGGTATTCACATTGCTTTTGTTCTTTTGTGCTACTATTCAATATTTACGTGCAAATCATAAACTCCCACTATCCACAAATTTTGTGAAGTGTAAATACTTTTTTGTCATGCTATTTTACCAGACAATGTTAAAACAATATTTTATAAGGATTATAATTGATTAACTTAGTGCAATACAAACAATAATATTTATATAAATATTATTATGTTATTTATATTGTTTTAGTTAAATAAATTTTCATTTAATATATTATTATATAAACTGATAAATCTTCATTTAGTATCAGAACCTCAGATCTCTGAACCTAAACTAAAAAAGGTTTTGAAGCATAAATCAACACGAGGTGGAGCCCCCGAACTACTATTCCGATAATCTACTGTAGATCTCCTTTCCGCATGCCGCACCAGGCCGTAAAGTTGTGGAGGTTATTGAATCCACATGGAGCTCGACTCACCATTGGCTACCGTTGGCTCCTAAAAATTCTTGGCTGCGTTTATCAGAGATCAACGTTTATCAAAATCAAACCTGCGTTGTGTTTTGAATTGGAACTCCCCATCCTTCGGCCACGTTGCAAAGGCTCAACATAGAGAACTGCAGATCTGTCTTACTTCGAGTTTTATACCAACATTGAACTCTGTATATCTACTTTGGATAGCATTGATAGCATTGCAATGAACTCGCCACTCAACTCTAGCTTATCCCCGACCATTTGGACTGCGAGATCGGATGGCATCAAATTTGATCTTGCAATTGGACATCTTGAGATACTGTATGACGACATCAATGAAATATTGTACCTGCCTCGGGCTGGGTTACACCCGATTGCGGATCCAACACGGACTTCGTGCTCCACCCAAATCTTCTCACCTCACCACGTCAAGCTTCCCACATTACAACACGCAACCAGCTCATGGTTTTAACTTTAAAAGGTATTTATTCAAATTATAAAAAAACAAATAAACAACATTTTTTTAACACTTCATAAGTCTCTTCATAGCTTAGTCGATGTTAAGAAGTTTTGCTAAAACCTACAAACCTAAAATAAATGGTGAGAAAATAAAAAGTGTCTCTAAGTGTTAGTGTGTATGTGCATGTGTACATGTACGAGTAAATTACACAAAAAAAAAATCTGATAAGAATTAGTTATTTATTTATTTTAAATTGAAAAAATAGTGGACAATATTTTTTCAAAAATTATAATAATAGGGGTAACTTTTCCCCTAAAATCATATTGTAAATTGAAGAAATTGCATTGTATTTATATTTTTTGGTAAACAAAAGCTAATAGTAAAACAAAACTGTGTATATAACACAAATCATAGCATTTAATAAATTAGTGATGACTCTATTGCATTTATGGGTAAAGTCGTTGCATTTGATCTACTACATCCACCGCCTTACATAACTGCCATAATGACATTTGGACATTGTCCCTATAAATCATCGGGGACAAACAAGATTAAAAAAAATTCACTTCACCATCCGTCTATTACCCATTTTCCATGATCATTAGGCATAAATCCTAACATGTGAAAATTCTAAGTGTCTAGAGAAGTTATGCCCACATATGCAAAATTGTATTTATGCAACTACCATTGATCAGATAAATCATTTTCACGTACTATCATGGTACTACATAGCACTCTGCTCTCATGTATGTAAATACATACATTAGGTATATCAAAAGGATGAGTTTCTTCCACATATCGACAGTCATATAGGAAGAGAATGTATATCAAGAGATGTAGTATATCGGATTGAAGGTATATAGAAAATGGATCTTGTTGGAGTTATATAGAACCAGTCCATCTCCCTTTGTTATCTTGTTCACAATAGCTAAAAATGATCCAAAATTCTTTCTGTCAGATTCACATATTTTACACAATGACAACTATACTACATGGAAAACCAAAATAAAATACATCTGGAATTTAAGGACATTTTCCTTGTTGTGAGTGGCTCATTCACCCAACATGCCTCTGAAATTGATCAATAACAGAAGTTTGATAGGATAAACCAAAAGGCAAACTTGATTATAACATGTGGGGTATTAGATGAGGTACAACCATTAATTCATGATGCTATAACAAGTAAATAAAATTGGGATAAGATTCAAGAAGTTTATGAGGCCAAAAATGAAATCATAATTCTCCATCTATAGAGTCAACTTCACTCTCTGAAATTGAAGAGAAGTTAAAAAGAGAGCCTTTTCTAAGATATGTTCTAATGCCGAGGGCCTCATTCCAAGCATCGGGTGAGAAAGTGACACATACTTCTCTTGTACTAATTATTTTGAGAGCACTGCCACTGTCCTACAAAATCTTTATGATTACATTGAATGTCACATTTCAAAAACAAACATTTGAAAAGTTGGTCAACATGTTACAATATGAAGAGTCCATGCATAATGATGATGATGATGATGATGATGATGATGATGATGATGATGATGATAATAATAATAATAATAATAATAATAATAATAATAATAATAATAATAATAATAATAATAATAATAATATGCTCTTGCTTCTAATCAACAGAAAGGGAAGAGACCCATGAAGGCTTATAAATAGTCCCAAAAGTATGGTCATCAATAAAATCCACAAAAGAATAACCAACCAGAAACAAATCTTTGTTTGTGGTAGAAAAGGCCATGAAATGATATATTGTTGGTATTATTCATTTACACAAGGATTGTATACCAACAAGAATCCTAATAACTAACAATTGTCACAACATAACAAAGGAAAAAGTCAGAAGAATGGAATATGGAGAAAGAAATAACATCAACTAGGCACCATTTTGGAACATGAAGAAACACACTTAGATGAGGACTTCCTATATGCTATATAATCTCATGAAGAATCAACTTCACAAAGCTCTATTTGGTATGTCGACTTTGGTGCAACTAGACATATGACCAGAAGGTAAGATTGATTTTATATTTTGAATGAGACACCTCATAGAAATCATGTCTCTTTGGATGATTATACATCCTATCATGTCAAAGGCATTGGTAACATATCCTTACCATTCAAACGACGTAAATTGAAAAAAAATTGATGTCCTATATGTCCCAAGTCTCACTAAAACTCTTTTCTCTATCAATCAATTACTTGAGCATAATCTAAAGGTTGATTTTGAGTGGGTTCAATTTATTAGTAAATTTAAAGTAAGTCAAATTTTTTGAATAAAGATGCTTTGACTTAACAGAGTTAAATCTAATGGATAAGTTAAAATTATGGTTAAGAAAACTAAATCAAATTGATTGAATTAATTATTGTTGCATACCTAACGACACTTAGTGCCTTGAAAGTTAACAATTGTTAACTCAAATTTTCTTTTATATCAATTAAGTAATTTTGATGACCCATAACCATTGAGTAATTGAGGGATTTAATGAATTGCCTTTTGGATTATTCTCAATTTTATTTAATCGCTTTTTCTAATTTATATATTTAATGGAACGCCATTTTGGTCAATTCTTATTTCTAACTAGTAATATTTGGTTATTTTATCAAAAAAGTGATCAAACAGTGTGTTTCATGTTGCATATTATGTGTTTAAGTAGATGTCAATATTAAAGGGAAAGTTTTAGAAGTAGAACATATTTCGATTGTTAAACAGGTTTATTGTTAAGATATGTTTTATTGATAGAACATATTGATATAGATACATATATAATATATATTAAAAGTTGAGTATGTAGTATCTAGTATTTATTCATATAATGTATTAGAAATTGAGCATGTGATATCTAATATTTAAGGAATATTTATTTTATAACAATTTAAAGTAATCAATCACATCATAATATGTAAGACTCAACTATTGATATTTTAATGTTCACATATATAATATTTGAAAAGTTAAATTTTGATCATAGATTTAAAAAATACATCTTATAACTTATCACGATAAAATAGTTTATATCATAAAATATTTTTTTGATAAAATATTTGTAAATTATATATTTTATTAACATATAGATATATTTAATAATAATAATAATAATAATAATAATAATAATAATAATAATAATAATAATAATAATAATAATAATAATAATTTTTTGCTATCAACTGACGATCAGACGGAAAGTAGACTCTCATATTTAATGATGCCAGCAAATCATTCCTGCATCGGCTCGTGTAATCCGGGCCTCCACCCACGACCCTTGGGTTCAGTGATTGCGAATTGCTCGGCGTGGAGTTGATTTTTTAATTTATTTTTATATGTTATCCTCCTCTAAGTGGGTAAAAAAGTCGATGTCACAGATGATGGTAACCATACATAAAGTGACATTATGCATATCAATCCAAAGCTATTTGCTACTCTCACTGTTACTTAAATGCATATATTTGCGACTCTCCGTAAGTCGAAAGAGACGAGAAGATGGAAGAAAAGTTGTGCGTGGTGAGTGAAGGCGGCTTAGTTGGCTCCTCGCTCGTAACGCGCTCCTCAACAGAGGCTTTTCTGTCCATGCAACTATTTTTCCTGCACCTGGTGAACCCTTATTAGAACTAATTTTCATTGGATTTTCTCTATTTCGTGAAAGGCATTCAATGCATTTTTCCTAAAATCGATCTGAAATTATTTACAGGGAAAGGGGACCTACACTATCTACAACGGCTCCCTGGTGCCCATGAATGGCTTTGGCTTTTCAATTCAGATCTGCGCGTTGAAGGCAGTTTTGATTCACTCATTGAGGGCTGCCAAGGTGTCTTTCTGGTCGCATCTCCTACTGATTTGGATCCAAAGATCCCCAGGTGAACCTTTAGGCAATTCTTATTTTTAAATCCATAACTGTATACCTCTGCTGTATATAACAGTGGGGTTTTTGCCATTTTCTGTAATGTATTGCCCGAGCAGATCGAGGTTGTCGAAGTTGCAACCAAGGGGACAATGAATATGTTGAAATCGTGTGTGAAAGCAAAGTGTGTGAAGCGAGTGGTTTTCACTACGACGTCCTGTGCAATGTCACCACTAAATGAGCAGGGTGAGATGGACAGCAAACCCATCTCAGTGGAGTCTTGTTGGAGCCCTGTTGATTACTTTCGCACCAACACGGAGCTATTTCCGATTTGGTTATAGCAGAAATTGTTTAATTTCCCTCTTAAGTCTGTTCTACATAGAAAATCAAAATAAATATACAGATGGCTTTATCTGTGCCTTTCTATTTTAACATCTATTTTGTACAACAGCCCTATTTTGTGTCAAAAACACTGTCCGAGAAGACAGTTCTGAGCTATGCAGTTGAAAACAATATAGATGTTGTAACAATTGGGCCAGCAGTTGTGGGAGGGCCTTTTATCACGCCCTACATCCCCAGCAGCATTCAGGCACTCTTATTGTTTCTACCAGGTCCTCCTCCTTCTTGATATTCCATTGATTTTTCGCATGATAATCTCCTCTTACCTAGTTCTATGCTTTCTTGATAATCTTCAGGAAACGACGAAGTTCTTTTGAGTGTTTCCACATCTATCATGTCGGCTTTTGGGACATATCCAGCAGTCCATATATCCGACGTCCGTAATGCACAGATGTTTCTCATGGAGCACCCAGCAGCTCACGGCAGATACTTGTGCTCGGCCCATGTACTCTATGTTGAGACGTTATCCGGAGTTCAAGATAACAGATAAGTAGGAATCTGAGCCTGTACTTCCAAAATAACGTAGATTATGTTCATGTTTATTTATGTTACACACAAAAAAAAAGGCTCTGAAGGAGCAAGTGGGTATCCATTTCTCATGGTTGAATGCAGGTTACCTGATTTGGATTCAGCTGTTATTCGAAACACAGAGTTCAAGTCTGGAAAGCTGACAGAGTTAGGATTCAGTTTCAAGTATGGGCTTGAAGATGTTTTTGATGACTGCATCCACTGTTACAAGAAGCCGGGGATGTTAGCATCGCAGTAATTGTCCCATATCACTGTGAAAATTAATCTCTCCAAGTTTCGCAGTTTATTTCTAAACTTTATAAGATTGTCTAGTTCCAAATCCTGGCTGAATTTCCTATACATTGTGTGGTCTTTTAGGTAATGTTTTGGAAGTGTGAATCGAGTTTGTTTGGAAAGATTTAAATAAAAAATTAATACACGTTTGTATTGATGGTCTATTGTATTTGATTAGTTATGATATGAGAACTCTTTTTTATAAGATTTATAATTTTTTTTATTTATTTTTATTTTTTTTTAATTTAAATTTAAAAATAAAAATAAAAATGAGAGAAATATAAAATAATGATATTTTGAAATATAATTAATTAATTATGTTTTTTACTTTAATCTTCATCTATTTAAATTAAAAAAATAAATAAAAAAAGTTATTAAAAAAAAGATAATTATAAAATAGTAACATTCCAAAATAAAATCATGTATAGAGAGATTGGAAGAAATAACCATAGGAATGTCATTATACAAGATAGGGAATGAGTAAAACATTAAAAAAGGGCTCAAATCAAATTCATATATTATTATGAAATTACAGTGTTAAGAAAAGAGTTGTAGAAAAATAAATAAGAATCATAATAATTTTTATGAACTAAAATAAAATATATACAATTAAATTTTATTTCAATAAAAAATTCAAATTATTTTTTATACAATTTAATAGAAACTCAAATTTAAAATTTGAAAATTGAAAAAAATTAATAAATCTAAAAAATCTAATTCATATATTTATTTCTTTTTAATTAAGTAATTTTAATTTTTTAATATATAATTTTTTAATTTAAAGAGTAGGTTGATATTATTATTTAAATATAATATTAATTTAAAATAAATAAATTATTATTATTTTTTAATTTTTAAAGAGTTAAAAATAATTTTAATTCAAAAAATAATTTAATTTAATTTTTTAAAAAATAAAAACAATTTATTTCTTAATTTTTATTAATTTTAAACATTTAAAATATAACATAACTTAATAATAATATTAATTATAAAAAAGAAAAGTTCCAATAATACTTATTGTAAACTTTTAATAATTTAATTGAAAAGAATTCACAGTCTTATGGGCCTACATCAATTGTCCCATCAAGTCAAACCTTCCCTTACATAACTAATTGAAAAAACCAAAGATGTTCGTACTACATAGATTGCTTTTCCACCATAGCAATATTTTATTAGGAAATATTCATAGTTGCTCACCACCAATGATGGCAATAAATACTAAAGCATATTCAAGTAGTAAAAAAATTGTATGGAATGGAGTTACCTTGTTATAATAAATTTGGTTTTTTAACTGCCACTCAGTTTCAAGATTGGTGATGACATGTCTCATTTAATCTTTATGATGTTATCACTTAGTATTCATGTCCTCTTTGTTCTTCTCTATTATCATTTAGAGTTCACAAACATTCCATGAAATCATATTATTTGTAAATCATGTGAGGTATAAGAATTTATTGTCATGTTATCTCATATAAAACATGAGATACATTTTAACACTTACGATCGAGAATCATGTGAAAACCATAGAACTTAATATTTTCATCAATTTTAAAAGGTTCTCAACTTTTAATAGCCACATATTTTATTATAACTAAAATTATAAGTGTTGTTTTCACAATTCCCTATAATTTAATTTTACTTCATCATTATTATAGTGAATCACATTTACATGTTCATTATCAACATATTAATTTCTATTAATATTTGATTAGTCAAATATTGAGACATGATAAAATAAAATAAAATAAACTGCAATAAAAAAATTAAATGTTATTCATGTGTACAAAACAATAATTTTTAATTTATGATTTAATTGGTGGAAAGTATAATTTACAAGTAGAAAGTTTCAAAAGCTATGGTAAATCATACCCTATAAAACCAAATGTTAAAAATATAATTTTTTCTTTATAAATCATAATTTGTAATTTGTAGTGAATTTTTGATATGATCTTTATTCTACAAAACTTATTAATTATGTAGAGGAAATGGTATACACTATTTTTTTATGTTTAGTTTATCTAGTGATATAGATCTACCTCTACTCCTTAAACTTAAGCAACTAATTTTCATTACCAAAATTTTCATATGTATATTTTAAAACATAAATAAACTATTACCCTTATGTAAGCTACACTTTGACTTATATTATTTTGAAACTTTTATCTAATATATCACCAAAAATCATGGTTCATTTTATGTTTTCCAGAAGTGCAAAGCCAATGCCTATAATGAGTGGATCATTGGCTACCAATTACTAGGAGATCTCCCCTTAATTAGAGTATTTGTAAATTTTACATGATGGTGCACTCTATGCACAAAAAGAGTAGTTTTGGATATATATATATATATATATATATATATATATATATATATATATATATATATATATATATATATATAAAATGATCAATATCATGGTTTATAATGATTAGTAATTGTTTGAAATGATTTAAAAGGATAGTAAACATGAATTATTATGTTGTAAGCTATTGTACATTTTTATTGTTCGAATATATTTAGTCATGTAGTTAATCATTTGTAAATGGAAATAATAAATGGGTGGTATCATGGAAGGGTTAACAATTGATATTTTAATGGTGAAAAGGGCTCCATGGATTATAAAAATTCCTTCTTAATCAAAAGATATAATATATTTAAGAAGAAGAATTTTAGGTACTAGTTATGATGGGGGAAAGAAAATTTTTAGGGTTGCTAGTAATTTTTAAGGAAGATTTTTAAAAATTGGCATCTATAGTGTGCTTATGTTGATGATATTTGTTTTAAAAATTAAGAGTAAAAAATCCAAACAACATTTCTAAAATTCAAACATTTGATTTTAAATGGAGCTCGATGATTATAAAATAGTTTGAAACTATGGAATTCCACCTCCATAGGACTAACCTTTAATTCACATTCATTATTCATAGGCCCACAAACCCAACTATTGTTGGGTCTTTTGATCCAAGAGTATTTATTTAAATTGTTAGTTGTTTTATTATATGAGGCATGCATCTCTTTATAAGAAGCCCTATTTTATATTTAATATTTCTTTAATATTAGGGAATAATTAATGATTATCATCAATAAATTCAATTAATTAAAATAAATAAGTGGTTTATAGGTAGTTGGGTTTGGTTAATTGAGTCTCATATGGAAATAGGCTCTGTAACTTGTCATTGGCAAGATTATATATATCTCATGTAATGAGAAGTTGAGTTTAGGTAATTGAGTTCCATATAAAAATATATTTTTTAACTTGTAAGTGGAAAGATTATATATATCTCATGTAGCTTCACACACACACACACACACACACACACACACACACACACACACACACACACACAGAGAAAGAGATATATGTGTGTGTGTGTGTATATGCATGTGTGTGTGTGTGTGTGTGTGTGTGTGTGTGTGTGTATAATTTTATTTATGTTTGTTTAAATCAGTGATATTAGAGCATTATAGTGCCAAATGGTATTAATGTGGTTCTACACATTTATGAAATTATAGATATTTTTTTGAATTTTATCATGTCTCAATATGTGACTAATAAAATATTAATATAAATTAATATGTTGACAATACTCATATAAATCTGATGCCAAACATTGGATATGAATGTAAAAGCACTAATTTTTTACCTGAAGCACCATCCTACCATGTCATCCACATTGACCAATGTTATTTTTTTTCAAAATGATGATTTTAATATGCATTTAAAAAAATTTCTGAAAAGGAATTATGAAATTTGTCTTACTACTAGAAAAACTTAATCTGCTAAGGTTACCTAATTTGGATTCAGCTATTATTCAAAATACAGAGTTCAAGTCTAAAAAGCTGACTGAGTTAGGATTTAGTTTCAAGTACAGGCTTGACGATATTTGTGATGACTGCATCCACTGTTGCAAGAAGCTGAGAATGTTAGCATCACAGTAATTGTCCCATATCACTGTGAAAATCAATCTCTCCAAGTTTTTTAGTTTATTTCTAAACTTTGTAATATTATCTAGTCTCAAATCCTGGTTGAATTTCCTATACATTGTGTAGTATTTTAGATAATGTTTTTGATGTGTGAATCAAGTTGTTTTGGAAGGATATTCCCTCTATTACCAACTTCAATTTAAATAAAAAAATTAACACAGGTTGGTTTGTATTGATGGTCTATTGTATTTGATTAGTTATGATATGAGAACTCTTTTTAATATGAATTATATATATATATATATATATATATATATATATATATATATATATATATATATATATATATATGTATATATATATGTATATATGTATATGTATATGTATATGTATATGTATATGTATATGTATATGTATATGTATATGTATATGTATGTATGTATACACACACATAATTTTTATTTTATTTTTATTTATTTAAATTAATAATTAAAAAAATAAAAAGGAGAGAAATATAAAATAGTGATTTTTAAATATAATTAATTAATTATGTTTTCTACTTTAATCTTCATCTACTCAAATTTAAAAAATAAATTAAAAAAATCTATAAAAAAGAGAAAGAATTATAAAATAGTAACACTCCAAAATAGAATCATGTATAGAGAGATTGGAAGATATAACCATAGGACTATAATTATACAAGACATGAAATGAATAAAACATTAAAAAAGGGCTCAAATCAAACCCATATATGATTATGGAATTATAGTGTTAAGAAAAGAGTTACAGAAAAATAAATAAGAATCATAATAATTTTTATGAATTGTAATAAAATATATACAATTAAATTTTATTTTAATAAAAAATTCAAATTATTTTTATACAACAAATTAATAGAAAATCAAATTTAAAATTAGAAAATTGAAAAAAATTAATAAATCCAAAAAATCTAATCCATATATTTCTTTGTTTTTAGTTAAGTAATTTTATATATTAATATATAATTTTTTAATTTAAAGAGTAGGTTGACATTATTATTTAAATATAATTTTAATTTAAGAAATTAAATTATTATTATTTTTTAATTTTTAAAGAGTTAAAAATAATTTTAATTCAGAATATAATTTGATTTTTTTTTTTTTTGAAAGTAGAAACAATTTATTTCTTAATTTTTGTTAATCTAATCATTTAAAGTATAACATAACTTAATAATAATTTTAATTCTAAAAATGAAAATTTCCAATAATACTTATTGTACTATACAAGAACTTCTAATAATTTATTTGAAAAGAATTCACATCCTTGTTATGGGCATACATCACGAATTGTCCCATCAGGTCAAACCTTCCCTTACATAACTAATTAAAAAAACCAAAGATGTTTGTACCACATAGATTGCTTTTCCACCATGGCAATATTTTATTAGGAAATATTCATAGTTGCTCACCACCAATGATGGTAGTAAATACTAAACCATATTCAAGTTGCAATTTTTTTTTATGGAATGGAGTTACCTTGTTAAAATAAATTTGGTTTTTGTACTACCACTCAGTTTCAAAATTTGTGATGACATATCTCATTTAATCTTTATGATGTTGTCACTTCATATTCATGTCCTCTTTGTTCTTCTCTACTATCAATTAGAGTTCACAAGCATTCCATGAAATCATATTATTTGCAAATTGTGTGAGGTATAAGAATTTATTGCCATGCTATCTCATACAAAATATGAGACACATCT
>JARHVA010004200.1:997500-1037500 GCA_037957365.1 Torreya grandis
ATTTTGGATTTGATTTCATATTTTATATGAGGTGGTTATGTCATTTCATAGGAAGCTGCTAACTATTACCACTAAAATTGTTGTTGGTGGTATTGTTTTCAGTGTGGTCAACCCTAAATTAAAATATTCATTGTGTTTAATTCAAGTTTCCACGAAATAATATCTTTCAAGATAATAATCTAAGTTAAATCCTAGTCCTAACAACATTATGAGGTAAAGGCAATAATAATAATTTATAAACAAATTTATTTGTGATTAACACCCTAAGGTGTTAAATGATGATTTTTAAATATATAAAATAAACGATTACATAATCAAAAAATAAGAAATTTGTAGCATAACCGAGTAAAATTTAGAATAGCCAAAATGAAATTGCTTCTTCAAATCATTCTCCTTCATGATAAATATTTATTACAATTTATTTATTAAATTGCATATGAACATGTTTTTCTATTAAATAAATCAATAATTCTAAAATTGTCTAAATAATAAAAATAAAAACAACTTTCATGAAAACAAACTAAACTTATTTTCAGCCTTTCTATGGATTTATTATTCTATTAAATAATTGCATAACCTGCACTATTTTAGAACTCAAGCTCAACAACACTTTAACCAACACTATCCCCCTTGATGTTGAGTGGACTAATAACTTGATGTTGGATTTTCAAAAATTAAACTTTAACAAAAT
This sequence comes from Torreya grandis, assembly GCA_037957365.1. Taxonomy (NCBI): domain Eukaryota; kingdom Viridiplantae; phylum Streptophyta; class Pinopsida; order Cupressales; family Taxaceae; genus Torreya; species Torreya grandis. The sequence goes on from JARHVA010004200.1 coordinate 998,192, forward strand.
ATTTAGTGAAGATATGTGTAAACTATTCTTGGGTGTTTATATACTTCAATTCTACTTCTTTCTTCTGAACTAAATCTCGAATAAAGTGATACTTCAAATCAAAATTCTTTGACCTATTATCATGCACTATATTCTTAGATAATTTAATGGCACTTATATTATCACAAAAATAACTATAGGTCGATGTTGTTTCTCTCTAATTTGATTTAAAACCTTTCAAAGCCATAATGTTTGTGTACCCAATGAAGTGATTATAATATATTATACTTTTTTAGATTAAAGAGAAAATAAATTTTATTTCTTTGATCTCCATGTAACCAAATTATAATTGAGTGAATAACAATTCCCTAATGTTGGCTTTTGATCATCCAAACTACCTCCCCAATTAGGATTACTAAAATTAAAAAGATAAAACTTTTCAATAAAGTATAATAATGAATACCAAAGCCAATAGTATCTTTCACATACCTTAAAATACTCTTGGATACCTTCATATAAATTTTATATGGCTCAGACATATATCTTGATACAAGAGAAACTAAATAAGTAATAGCTAGTCTTGTGTGAGTTAGAAACATTAAGCTTCCAACAATACTTATATAAGTTATCTCATTAACTCTTTCAGCACCATCTTCTCTACATAGAATAACTCCACGAATAATTATAGTGGAGACTCGTTCACAATCAATGATATCGGATTTTTTCAACATATCAATCACATACTTTGTTTGACAAATGAAGATGTCATCTTTACTTTGATGAACCTCCATCTCTAAAAAGTATTTCACGAGACCTAAATCCTTCATTTAAAATTCACTCATTATAGTAATTTTTAATTCATCTTTCATCATATAATTACTACCCATATACAACAAATCATCAACATACAAACTTATAATAAGGATATCGTTACCTTCTTGCTTGTAGTAAAGAGTAGACTCATTTTTGCTTCTATAAATCCATTATACTAAAAATACCCATCAATCCTAGCATACTATGCTCTTGGTTCTTGTTAGAGGCCATACAAAGCCTTCTTTAATTTGGAGACATAGTCTTCTTTACTTTGTAATAAAAAACCATGTGGTTTTTGTACATAGACTTCCTCTTATTGTATCCATTCAAGAAAGAAAATTTCACATCCATGTGATGTATGCTCTATTTATTTTGAGATGATAGTAAAATAACCATTCTAAAGGTCTCTTATCTAGCAACTAGTGCAAATGTCTCTTCATAAACTATGCCATATCTTTGAGTGAAACCTTTTACAACTAGATACGACTTTTGTCTTTGAATAATACCATCACTATTGTAATTAGTCTTGTATACCCTTTTAGTACCAATACACTTCTTGTCATGTGGAAGTATTATAAGTTTTCAAGTATAATTTTAATGAATGAAATCCATTTATTCTTTCATTTCTTGCACCCAAGCATCATTAGTACATCCATCTTCAAAAACATGATGGCTCAAAATTAGCTTGTGTAATTAAAGCATAATATATTGTCTCACCTCTTTGACATTCTTCATGTGTTTAGAATATTGTACACTAATAAATTTCATTTAAGATTTTTACCTTTCTTGAAAAACTATGACATGAAGCTGGAGTTATGCTTGGAATACATGCTGTAGATGAGGGCCTATTTAATGGAATTATAATTGAAGTTGAAACTGTGCTTGAAATACATTCACTAGATGAGGGGATACTTAATGGACTTGTATTACTTGGCACTAAAGTACTATTAGATTGCTCATTATCACTATCATCATAAATACCATCAATAAAAATAGATTTATACTTCTCAATATTGTATTTATCTTTATGATGACCATGCACTCCCCTTTCATAAAAAATAACGTCTCTTTACACAAGTAAAATATTAGTAATAGGATTATAAAGCCTATAAGCTTTGTTTTTTCATTATACCCAACAAAAAAACAGGACTCATTATTTCTATTTAATTTATTCAATTCCTAATTAGCTACATGAACATAAACTAAACAACCAAAAACTTTGATATATTTGACATTAGGTTTATTTTCATACCATGCTTCACATGGAGTCATATTTTCATGTGTACTAGTGGGACATCAATTGAGAATATATACTATTGTATCAATTGCATCACCCCAAAAATAATTGTACAATTACTTTGTTTATAACATACTCCTTACGATTTCAACCACTATACGGTTCTTCCTTTCAGTCACACCATTTTATTGAGGGGTGTAAGAAGTTGTGAGTTGTCATTTGATTCCATTCAAATCATAATAATTCATAAAATATTTTGAACATAATTCACCTCTATGGCTAGTCCTTAAGCACTTTATTTTATAACCACTTTCATTCTATACAAGGGCTTTAAATCTCTTAAATGTATCAAATGCTTCACTTTTTGGATTCAAAAAATAAAACTAAATTTTCTTCAATAATCATCAATAAATGTAATGAAATATGATGACTTACCCAAACTATTTTTTTCATAGGATCACAAATATCAAAGTAAACAATTGGAAGTGGATGATAATCCCTCCATGCACTACCTTTTGGAAATTTTTCTCTTACATGTTTGCCTTTAATATATCCTTAAAAATATTCATTATTCTCTTTAACCTTTGGCAAACCATAAACCAATTCTTGTGATGTTATTAACATCAAACTTTAAAAATTCAAGTGTCCATACCTGAGATACCATAATTTTTTTTATCTTCATATGCCACATTTTCAAGGTTGATACTATGCTATCCAAACTTAAATTTGAACATCCTATTCTTAGACATATGTACAATTATAGAAACCTTATTTCCTTGATTTTTGTCATATATCCTGCATTGTTTATCATCAAAAAACACCTTATGTCCAACACTTAGCAAATTATGTTTCAACTTTGGGTTATAATAAATATCATTAATACTTTTATCAACTTCTTTAGTATTCACCATCATATTTCCTTTTTCTCCAACCTCCAAAGATTTATTATCACCAAATTTGATATTGGTTTTGAAATTTATATCCATTGTATAAAATAACACATTATTCCTTGACATGTGATTAGAATAGCCTAAATCTAGATACCAACCTAATTAGGACTGATTTCAGCTTTATCATAATAAACGAATAGATTTCATAAAGCATCACCATCATCATTAGCATAATTAGCACTTTTATTTTCATTTCCTACTTTTAATCTAAATTCCCAATCAAAGTGACCATACTTATGATAGTAATAGCATTGAATATTTATCTTATCAAATATCCTTCTACATCTTCCTCTTTCAACTAAAACACCTCTTCTTTCTCTATATCCTTTTGAATAATTATATCCTCTTGAATAATTTTAATTCATGTCTTTACCTTGTCCTTGATTGCTTTTGATATTGTCTTTGCCTTGTACATGGATATTCTTATTGCTAGTGTTGGTACCTTCATTCATTGTGATCTTGAATTTTGAGGCAGAGTCCTTCTCATCACTTTTATTTAATGTGTCTATTAGTATTTATTCATAGGAATCAAGAGTAGTCAAAACTTTGATTTCTTAAATAATGATGGCAACATTATTTTACCTTAGTGTTAGAGACCTTAGCACCTTGATTTCATCAACCTGTTTGTTCAACATTTATCTAGATGTATCTATCTTGTTGACTACATAATTTAATATTACATATAAATCACCCCCACTTTCAGCTTCTTTCATCTTTAAATTCTCAAATTCTCTTGTCAAAGTTTATAATCTAACCACTTTGACTTATTAACTACCTTAATAAGCTTATTGCAGATTATTCAAGGCATTCTTGATTGCCCTTGCGCCTTTAATTCTTGGAAATGGGCTCTTGTCTAGATATATTTGAATATGAATTAAAACTTGTGAGTTCTTATTCTTGTCTTCCTTCTTGGCTTTCCTATCATTAGTTGGAATAGTGACCCAATCAACTGGTTCATCATAACTAGTTTCTACAATCTACCATAAGTCTTTGCTTTTCAAAAGAGTCATCATCTTGATGATCCAATAATCATAATCATTTTCAATAAATTATGGAATAAGAATATTATTAGAGTTTGACATGATCAATTGTTAGAAATATTTGAAATAGAAAACAACCACCCAAACCAAGATCTAATACCAATTGATGTTTTTTAAATATAAAAAATAAAGGATTACATAATCAAAAGAAGAAAAAAATTACAACATAACCATAAAAAAATTATAATAACCAAAACAAAATAACTTCTTCAAATTATTCAAATCATTCTCCTTCATGAAAAAGATTAATTATAATGTAATTATTAAATTACATGTGAACATGTTTTTATAATAAATAAATAAATCATTCTAAAATGATCTACATAATACAAATAAAAATAAATTGCATGAAAATAAACTGAACTTATTTTTAACCTCTCTATAACTTTATTATTCTAAAAATTATTTAACTAAAAATCAAACTAATTATTAAGTAATTGTATGATCTATACTAGTGTAGAACTTAGACTCAACAACACTATAACCAACATTAAAAACATACACTAAAAAAGAGTTGGATGTACATTCCATATTTATTGTTATTATTAAATCCCTTATTTCCCCATTTTAATACATTTATAATTATTTTTGTATATCAAATATTTCAATAAAGCATCAACTTTTTCATCACTAGAAAAGAAATTAGCTAAAAAAAATAGGAGCAAAACTATATAGTAGTTAATGGAAAAAATAGATATTAAATATGAATAATGATGGTGTTATAAAATAATGTTGGGGTCCACATTTTAATGACTATCATAAAATTTTGACCCTACTTAATAAATGGTCCTTGTTGTCTACCTAGTTGGTTAATATGACACGACCTCCTTTGAGTATAGAGATGATTATGTTGAAGAATGAATCTTTGTTTACACCTCAATAATGAAATGCCTTCATCTTAATTATTATAACTATTAATAATTTCATGGTTATATGTTACAAATATTTTTTTACCTGTAACAAGAATTTTATGGTGTTTTTATTGATATTCGTATCTTTCATTTTTATTTATTAATTTTGGATGTTCAAAGTGTCATTAAATCCATTTTATTTTTTAATCTTGAGTATTGAGTAGATACCTTAAAATTGTATTAAAATGAGCACCATAAAATAATGTATAATACCAAGCTTAGAATTTTAAATAACTCAGGTAGAAGTGAAAGCTTAAAGGTTTATGTAAATTTTTAAAATGTCAATTATGTTTCATATATTAAATATTATTGAATTATAAAAATAGTTTTTATGAAATTTATTAAATATAAGTAATAAAAAAAACATATTAACAAATTATCTCTAACAATTAGGATGTCGATGGTGATGAAGCAATTGAGGGAATTTGTTAGTCAAATTTGGGTAGTCCTCTTCAAAATCTAATATTTTTTGCTATTGTCTCACTCAAAAATGATCTGTGGAAGGCTGTATTACTCTTGAAACTCCTCATTAAACATTAACAACTAATCACTAGATGGTTTGGTAGAAGCATGAGAGGCCCTTATTAGAATATTTCTTTACTGTTCTAAGATATAAAAGAAATGGCAATTATTTCAGCAAGTGTAAGCCAATCAGACCAGTGTGTAGGCCTTGTTGGTCTCATACTAATATGCAGATCCTATTGGTGATCAAAGTTCAATTTTTTATTTTTATCAATACTCTCAGACTTGACTATATATTGATAGGTCTAAGCCTTTGGCATGAAAATCTAAGTCATTCTTGAGCCAAAAGGCTTGGTTTTTGAATTCAAATTCAAATAGTGTGATCACATTAATAATGTAATTGATTTATTAATGTGATCACCTTATTAAAAAAATTAATAACATGATCATATTACTTAATAATGTGATTGAATTATATATTCATAACACACAAAAATGCATGTTTACTCTTGAGCTCAATTTTTATATGCATTCTTATATGTTATTGATATACCCAATAGTGGTGTTATTTAATGTGATATGAGAAGTGTCCCTAACCTTGGATAGTGAATTAAGATGTCGTGGTATCACATTAGCCTTAGAAAAAATTATGGGCATTTTAATATGTTGACTTAACTACATAGGATTACTTAGTTTTAAGGTGTAAGTCATTATAAATTTTACGATATAACTAATTTTATTATGAGATGTCCTAAAATGAATTTTTTTTACCTATGGCCAAAACTTAGCCTTTGGAATACCAATCTAGTTGTGCATCTGAAGTAAATTGGGGCTATTTCAAGCCCCTTCAACCGATCACATGACTATAAAATGTGATATTTTGGGGTTGATTGACTCTAATTTCATTAGCTCGATTGAAGTGAAAAAAACATTATTTATTTATATGCAAGTTTTACATGTGTAAAATGTGGTTTTGAACCCAATAAACTTGAAGTCATCATCTAATAAATGCAAATGTCAATTAGTTCAATTGTGGAGGTAGTTAGGGTCAAAATAAGCCACATTAACCTATTTTAAATCATATATGATTTGATTTAGAGTGAAATTAACCCTAATGTCATGTCATATATTATTAAATGGAGATTTAAAATTGAAGAGGCATTTGAGGCTAATTTGCACCCCTTCAAGAGAAGGATATGATTTGGGGCAAAATTATTTTGATTCTATCATGAGTTGATCGAATTAGTTAGTTTGCATAAGTAGGGGTATGATTTGGGAAAAATTGAGCCCCTATACCAAATTTATGGCTTAATCAATTAAATAATGTATGCAACTTGTATGGCTTAATTGACCTTATTTTTATCATAAATGCAAACATGAAAGCAATTTCCATTACTAGGTGAACAAGTAACTCAAATTTTATTCAATTAACTTAGTCATTGGACCTGATATCGAATATTCTAAACCCTAAACCCTGTATCATTTACCTTAAACTGTAAACCCTATACCATTTACCTTAAACATTAATCCATAAGCCTTAAACCCCAAACCCTTTAAATTGTAGACCCTAAATGCTAAACCAATTAATCTAGCCTCAATTAACATCCTTTATATATTAATAATTTGGTTCACATGGATCAACTTGGTCAAAATCACATCACTCATTATCGTAATTGACTTAATTGGTTTAAATTGTGATGATGTGGGGGCTAATTAAGCCTAAAATCATAATTTTTAATCACAGATCTATGTTTGAGGAGCTCAAGTTTTCCCCAATTACCTTCATAATTATACCTTATATACCCTAAAACCTATACCCTAAGCCCTAATCCCTAAATTTATTAATCCATAAACTCTAAACCATAAATATAAACTCTTTAACCCTTACACCAATCATTTTAGCCTAAATTAACATCATTGAGACTAAGAATTAAATTCACATGGCTCAGGTTAGCTTAAATAACATGAATGATTTCCCCATTTGAATAATTAACTCAATCTATATGATGACATGGGGTATAATGATAACCCAAAAATACATTTTATAGTCCCAAATATGTCCAAGTGATTCAAATTATCCTTAATTAACTTTGCAATTGACCTCATGTACCCTAAACCTTATAGGTCTTAAATCCTAAGATCTAAACCATAAACCTTATAGCCTATATTTTAAACTCTAAACTAATCAGTTTAACAGTAATTAATATCATTTAGAGTAATAATTAGGTATATAGGTTACATGTAATTTGGCATGAATTGCATTACTCATTGTCCCTAGAATATGTATACATTAATAATTTGGCATGAATTTCATTACTCATTGTCCCTAGAATATATATACATTAAACCCTAAGCCCTAAAACATAAACCTAAAAATTATACCCTAAACTATAAACCATGAACTTTCCCCATTTACCAGTCGATTTATCCCAAATTAACATCCTTTGTAGTAATAATTAGGTTCACATGACATAGAGTGATTATAACTTATATAAACCCTTAAACCTAAAACCTATTCGCTAATACCTAATCCCTAAGTTCAATAAAACATAAATTGTAAGGCCTATGCCCTAATACCTAATCCCTAAGCCTTAAACCCTATGCATTAATGCCATAATCCATAACCCTTAAACCCTATGCACTAATTCCCTAATCCCTAATCCCTAATCCACAATATATATTATTTATAATATGATCATGTTATTATCAATATATACAAAACTCACTTCACAAAGTCTATGTTTAACTTGAATTGAGTATTAAGAATAACATGATCACGTTATATAATGAGATCACATTATTGAATAATATGATCATGTTATTATTAATATAGACAAAACTCACTTTTCAACATCTATTTTAATCCAAATTGAGAATTTTGTACCCACAAACATTCTTTGCATATTTTTGTGGGATCTATTGTACTTATATAATTTTGACCCCACCTTTCAAAATCTATTAGTTATCTTTGATCGGTGACAAATCACGTTTGAGGAAGAGGAATATGTTGAATAGAAAAACACTGAAGGAATTAGAAGATTTAAGATAGAAACACAAGATATCAATGCAAAAAATTCATGGTAAACAAGGTATAAACCCTAATCCTAATGAACCAAATGCCATAAATAATGAGTCAATTGACAATAATGAATTAAACAATGATGAAATTGATCATAATGAATTTAATAATGATGAAATTGACCATAATGAAATTGAAAATAATGAATTAGATAATGTTGAAAGTTTACATTCAAAGCTCCAAGTTTTTTATTTTGTTGATGATGAGTCTATGTATGATTCTTCACCCCACATGAATGAAGAAAATTTTTTGGAAACAAATAATGATGAAATTAACAATAAATAAAATTTCATGGAAACATATAGTGAATAAATAAATAATGAATAAAATGTCATCCCACCTCTAAACAATGAAATTAGTAATGATTTTGAAACATCCTCTCAACAAATTCCACCATTAAAAATACCTCCAAGAATTATGTGTAGAAAAGATAAGTATTTAATTGAAGTCAACAAAAATATTTTAGAACCAATGCATAAAAAAGTGTCTGATCCCAACTCAATAATACTGGCTCAATAAATTAAGGATAATTTCTTTCATAATTTGGATTATGATAGTTAAAGATGTCAATTTTTTGTTTCATTGATAAAACTAATTAATATGAGACCTATAATGTACACATTAGGACTAAGAACATCTAAAATGGATGATAAAAATAATGTAATTATTAAAATTCTACAGAATGAATATCATATTGTAGGCTCAAAATCATGCACCCAAGATTATAATCTTGCCTAAAGGATACTTACAACTTGTGAAGTAAGTGTCCAAATATGGATAAAATGAATGCTTTTAAAAATAGGTTGAACACTTAATATAAGCATAAAAACATTAATGAAAGCAATTGAAAGGCATGAAAGACTTAATGAACCTAATACTAAAGAGCTATAGGGATTTTATGGTAGGCTTCCATGAATGGACAAGGCTATAGATAATGCTCTCAAAGAGTTACTTTCTAAATTTTGGAAAGATATTACAAGAGTTTATCCTAATGCAAGAGGTGTAGTGAAAACAAGAGTTGGTTCTCATAAGCGTGAACCACATCCAAAACATTTTTTGGGTATGACTTGAACACATCTCAAAATATCTTCAACAAATATAAATTTGTGGATTTTTTGGATATGACTTGAACACAATTATACTCTAAGTTTTTAGAAAAAATCCAAAAATTTATATTTGTCAAATATATTTTGAGATGGACAAACCTTTTTTTTTAAAATAAATCACACATGCACCACTTGTTATTCAAGGCAACTTGTTGAATTTTCAATGCAGTATGATGTTTGTTTGCCATATTCATTGTACTTTACATACTAAAAATATTTTTTAGGTGTGTGGCATTAAATTTCCACTAAAATCACCTAGGTAATTTATTTAAACTATTTTTTACAATAGACTAGATGGACAATTATTTTATAACAAATCAAGTTTAAAGGGAAATTACAACATATGTGGTGAATTGATAAAATTAAAATAAATGTATCCATGAGGATAGTACATGTGCAATTGGATAGGAATTAGTTGGTTTAATCAAATATAAATATGTGAATTATCAATTAAAAGATGGAAAAGAATATAAAAGGTTTGATCTTGTTTCAAAAAATATACCTATTTCCAAAAAAATTATCAAATTTAGGGATAAAACTGTTTATGAGTATGCAAGGCACACAAATAGGGCTAGATAGTTGAATGAATATTTCAAGATAAGTAAGGATACATTACCACTTGGTTCAATTATTTTATTGTCTGAATTTTCTAAAAATTACACATTTACACCCCAAATAGAAGTTCAACTATAGTATTGAAACTCATCACAAGTTACCATATTTGTGCATATAGCATTCATGAAAGCACCTAATAGTATAGATCAACAATAAAAAATATTAAGTGACTATAATTTTTATATCATCGATGATCGATCACATTATTTCAAGTATGTGTAAGGTTGTTTTTATAAATTCTATAAATATTTGAGTCAGAGAAACATTACTTTCAATCAACAATACATATGGTCAGACAATTGCACATTGTAATTCAGAAAAGCATGGATGCTTTATTGAGTGAGAAGGATGCACATTACCATTGGTGTAAAACACATTTTTAATTTCACCAATTTTGGCCTTGAAAAATAGGACCATGATAATGCTAGAGCATGTGTAATCAGAGTTTTTACAAGGGAGGAGTTTAAATCTGAAGAGGGACCTGATTTGATAGATGCAAAAACCATGGATGAATGGTGTAATGAGAACATGTGTCATGGTACTCAATTGAATTCTACTGTTTTTAGATATTTATAGTTAATAGAGGAATAATATTGGGCAAAGTATGAGGATTTTACTACTCTAACAGGTTCAAATGAGTTCCACTCATTTCATAGATCAAATGCAAGTTCTTGGACTATTCATATGAGATAGTTGGTATGTTTTTGTTTTACATGTATGGAATTTATTTGGAATGAGTGTGACTCATAAGAGTGGGTAGATGATTGGAGTTCCAAACATATAATTTCAATCAACACATATCAAGTTCTAACATCATTGCAACTTACAAATATTACATTATTAGATAACTTTGACCATGTATCTGATCCAATGCAACTAGGTAGAATATTTTTCATTATGTATAATTAATTCTAATTATATATATTCATAGTGTCAATAAAAATGTTTTTTTATGATACAAGGCATTTGTTTTAGTTATTGTAGATGAGGACAATGAATACGACATGAATTACTTCTTGTGTCCATGTGTAAAGAGAGAAAATTTTGACTTCTCTAGTTATAGATGGAGAAAATATTAACTATCCCACTAGGTCAGTGGTAGTCATTATAACTTGGTTTTGATGATATCCTATAAAACTTTCAGATCAATGGATTTTTGAAGATTTTGAAATGCACATAAAGATAATGCACTATTCAAATTTGATTCTTAAAATGAATATTCAATTACAAAAATTTCATGGGAGGCCATTAAATATGAAACTATGGAAATTTTGGGATTCAAACCATGAATATATTCTTGGTATTATCAAGGTTAGAGAAGATCCTCATGGCTTGTTAGATTGAAATACATAGGTATGTTAACTTAAAAAATGTAGATATAATTAATTTTACCAAATGTTTTATATTTTCTAGGTAGTACATATGAATTTCTTTTTTAATTACTTATTAATAATTTTTTGTAGGTTAGTGGTGCTAGATAATCTTCCACCTTCACATCATTGGCACTATTAGTAAAGAATTTTATATTCATGAAGCTAAAATAAGATTTCTAAAAGTACTTAGCATTTGTCCTTGAAATGAGGTTGCCTTAAATGAAAGAAGGTATCAAAGGAGTATCATGGCTATTTGAAGTGTTTAATGTGGTCAAATACCTTCATGATTTGACATATAGTTTGGGATGGTGGTCTCCTTGATTCCATTTTGATCTTAACTAACCATGTCCTTGCCTTAAATTCTTAACTTATTCTTCAATCAAATTGCTTTCAACTCCCATGAAGTAGTTCCATTATTATAGGGTAGTTTGAAATAAATTTAATGCTTATTTAAATTCATAAAATGACTATTTACTTGATCAAGGCATAGGGGTATCATGTTTGACATTATTTAAATCCTAATTATTAGGACATCATGGTCTAACTATCTCCCCATTCAACATTTATTCCTTCTTACCTACATGTAACTGATTGTAAACTCTTGAGTTACCACTCTCTCATTGTATCCACTACTATCTTCATGATATTGCATGCTTTTAAATTTAGGATCCCTATTTATGGCCCTTAATGCACTTAATCATGGAAAGTAAGTGTAGTTATATTTTTAAGTCTTATTACATCTCAAAATTTGATAAAAATCCTCAAATTAGAGACCTATTTCTTTGGAGAGAAAAACTAGCTCCTATTGATTCTTGACTACACCAATCCACCTCATTAGTGTATCCAATGTGGATGGTGTATAGATAAAGTTTATTTTGATTATTGACCTTCACATGGTTTTATTTAACGTGTGTTTTAACCTAGGCTTAAAAATTATATTTTTCTTATATTGGGAAGGGTGTTCTTGAAGCTAGAATGGGTGGTGGGTTTTTTGCTTAGGCTTGATGGTAAGCTAAGAACCTAGTCCTAGACATTATTCAACCCTTGGAAATGTTATAGTTTCTAGTTTCTAGTTAGGAGGCATTTGGATGAGAGTTCTAAAACAACAAATTAAACTTTGATAACATTTATTGTCAGTGTTTATACACTCCTAAATGGTAGTAAAAATGCACTTTTAGGTAGATTTAAATGTTGTGGAAATGTGATCATATGTAATTTTATTATCCAAACATGATCTAAGTGATATATTCTCATGTGGAGGTCTTGAAGGTATAAAAGGTAATTGGATCTCAAGAAGTTACCTATTCAATTCCAAAAAAATACATTGTAGGACCCATCACTACAACTTGCCCAATATATTGATATTGAAGGTTCTACCAAAGTGATCCAATATTTTATTATAGGTCTTAAATAGGAATGTTAGAGATATTAAATTTTACATAAATGACTTATAGGTTTCATTTTATGCATGTTTGAACTTAGGCTAAAAAACTACATTTTTCTTGTATTGGGAAGGGGATTCTTGAGGACACAATGGATGGTGGGTTTGTCATTTAGGCCTACTAGAAGCCTAATAACCTGGTACTAGATGATATCTTACCCCTCATATGTGTTTTTAGTGACATTTTTTATTAGGAACCATTGGAATGAGAGTTATACAACCAAAACTTAAACTTTGACAACATTTATTGTCACTATTTCTGTGCTCTTGAAAGGAAGTGAAAATGCACTTTTAGGTGGATTTAAATGTTGTGGATTTGTGATCACATTTAATTTTCATGTGTGTGTGTGTGTGTGTGTGTGTGTGTGTGTGTGTGTGTGTGTGTGTGTGTGTGTGTGTGTGTGTGTGATTTAAGTGATATATTATCAAGTGGAGGTCTCAAAAGTATAAATGATAGTTATAACTCAAGAAGTTGGCTATTCCATGCCAAAAAGTTGCATTTTAAGACCCGTCATTGCAACTTGTCTAATGGATTGAAATCAAAGGTTAAACTCAAGTGATCTAGGATGAGATTATAGGGATTAAATAGGTATTTTAAGGATTTTATTGTTCACAAAAATGACTTACAGGTTTCATTTTATGAAGGTTTAAACTTAGGCTAAAAATTTGCATTTGTTTTATATTGGGAAGGGCATTCCAGAGGCTAGAGTGGGTAGTGGGTTTTATAATTTAGGATTGATAAGAGGCAACGAACTTGGTATTATAAATTATTCCCACTTAGACATGTTTTTAGTTCTAGTTTTGTGTCAAGAAGCATCAAAATTAGAGTTATGTAACTACAACTTAAAATTTTACAACATTTGTTGTCAATGTTTAAACCTTTTTGAACGATAGTGACTCAATACTCCACACAATTTTCCATATTATTTATTCATCTATCCATATTTGCTAAACCTCCTACCTAATATACTAAATCATAATACTTACCCATACTCTCCTAAACCACACACCCCCATGTAACTCTTTCTCTCCCCCTTTTCTCACCCACTTTTGCATGCAAGTGTATTTTAAGTGTTCAAGGTGATTTGAATGATAGAATAGGTTTGTGAAATTTTCAAAGATCAATTGTAGGAGGCCTAACACCCTTAAGGGAAAGTCATAGAAATAAATATAACTAATAATGGGCATTGACTTGGGTCTATAGACCTCAATACACAGTTGAAGTACATCAAGAGTGAGGTGATGATGTCAAAACTCCTTAGTGGTGAGATAATTGGAGCATATATCCAAGGACATCATTAACTAGTAAATATAGAAAGGGGGTGAGAGGGAAAACTTGATTAATGGAGTTTTTGAGGTCAAATGATGTTGTGACACTACCATTGATGATGACCTAAACATGTGCTTCATCGAAGATCATTTGGATGTGATGTCTGAAATAAGGGCCAAATCCCAACCACTCAAGCATCTTAAGAATAAATCACTAAAGAATCAAATTGTATGCTTTATCAAAATCAATTTTGACTAATGATATACCTTGATCAGTATATTCAACCCATTGAGTAATTTTTTTGATATATGCGGAATATTATCCAAAATTTATCTACATTTTATAAACCCATTTTACTTAGGACAAACAATAGTTTCTTAGCAATAACCTTTGAAATATTTTGTAGAGTAAATTAAGAAGAGTAATGGGATGCCAAACACATATCATATTCTTATTTCTTTCTTTAGGGATTAATTTGATCTGGCCATGGTTATTGAAAATCCCTAAGGATCCATTATTTTTTGTGTCTTTATAAATATTAAACAATTCTATCTTGAGGGTGGGACAAAGAGATTAGAAGAATTCAACTAAGAGCATGTTTGGGTAGATGTAAGATAATGAAGCACAAAAGGGGGCTTAAGGTGACATTTTTTTTTGAAAATAATAATTGTTGAACTTTGAGATAAATTTAGAGACACTTGGATAATGAATTTGAGAATGACGTAAGAATATGAATTGTGAAATCATGAATGTTGTTTCTAAGAATATATATTTTTGTCAATACCCAGTTGATAAAAAATGTGTGAAATGGATGCATTTATGATTATGTATTGACACTTTGTTATGAAAAGATAAGGAAATTGCATGTGTACAAACATGCCTTTTTTGAGTAAATGAATGAATTGGTGAATGAAATTTCATATATAGAGAGATGAAATGTTTGTTTAGAATATATATATATATATATATATATATATATATATATATATATATATATATACATATATATATATACATATATATATATATACATATATATATATATATATATACATATATATATATACATATATGCATATATACATATATATATATATATACATATATATATATATATATATATATATGTATATGTGTATATGTGTATATGTGTATATGTGTATATGTATGTATATATGTATATATGTATATATATGTATATATGTATATATATATGTATATATGTATACATATATATATATGTATATATATGTATATGTATATATGTAAATATATATATATATATATATATATATATATATATATATATATATACACACACATATATATATATATATATATATACATATATATATACATATACATATATATATATATATATATATATATATACATATATACATATACATATATATATATATACATATATATATATATATATATATGTATATGTGTATATATATATATGTATATATGTAAATATGTATATATGTATATATATATATATATGTATATATGTATATATATATGTATGTATATATATATATATATATGTATATATGTATATATATATATATATATATATATATATATATGTATATGTATATATATATATATATTCTACAAATCAAGACAACTAGAAAATTGAAACTCCAAGTGTAAGAAACATCTTTTTGACCTTAAATTCATGAAAAATATTTTATATATTATGTTTAAGCATAGCCAACGATGTGTAAATTGTTGAGATATAAGTTTTATAAAATTTCAATTAACCATAAATTTTTTATAAAGGTACATATAATGATATGTATATAGACCATAATGAGGTATATGGTGCATAAATTAAGTAATAATTAAAAACAATAGTTTAACATTTTAAAAATTTATAGATCTAAATACTACGCTTTACCCTATACAAACCCATATAATTTTTTTTAAAAATAATAAAATATACCTAATTAGATGTGTCGACAACTATGAAAAAGACTCCTAAATTTAATTAAGGCCATGTAGGTTTCTCCATGACTGATTTCAGATTAGGTTTGGACCTCCCCAATCTTATGCCCAAAGCAATTTTGGAGGGAAAGTGAAAAATTCAAAGACTAAATTTTTTAACTGTCTTATGCCCTTTTTAAATGGGGCACATGATTTTAAAGACATGCTTATAGGTGGAAAATGTGTTTCAAAGGGTGTGTGTCCTTTGACATATAGTTTTTATAAGGAATGGTTATTAAGAGTATATATTTATCTTTTAGTAAGCATACGCCATTTTGTTAGTGAGACTAAGTTAGGTTTGAGTTAATATAGGATATTTTTTTATTAATGATAAAAGTATAGGTTTTTAAAGTGACCCAACCATTATGCCAAGGAGAGAAAGATGTTACAATACAAATGTAACAAAGCTCCTCTTCTAGTGGAAAAAAAATAGGGTGTCAAAACATGAAACAAAAGATGTAACCTCACAAAAAGCACTGACCCACCCTCCAAATATTACTTTAGTGTTCCAAGGGACATATTAAGTGGTTTTATTACATCTTACCTTTGCCTTTTTTCTTGATTCTCACAACCATCCATTCCCTTCCTTCCCTGAGATTTAGGAAGATAGGAATGGAGACTTCAAGAGAATCAACAGGTTTAAAAAAACCTTCATCTTTTAAAGTATCTAAGTGATTAATCTTAAGAGTTATTCTAGATATCAAACCCTCACAAAAATAATCTAATGATATTGAAGCTAAACCAACATTTTGAAGGGCTCTAACTTACTTAGTCTGTTCTGGAATGGAAACTAATACTAGTGTTTTTGGCACTTCACTAACATTATCTAAGTTCCATTCTTCTTTTGATTCATCACAAGTTTATCTATCTAAATCCATTTCAAGGTTAGTATCCTTCCACCAATAAAATACACTCTTATGCTTAGTAATTCCACATACATTTTCTAATTGTCTTGTTGGAAAGAAATTTCGATAATAAAAAGGCAAATTCTCATAGTCCAAAGTGTGTTTCCAAATCTAGCCCTAAATGATTAAATCAATAGATGTTGGAATGTTTTATAAAACATTAAAAGAATCCAGGATACAATCAAAGGTATAATGTTTCATATTTGTTGTTGATGGGTTTATACCAAGGAATTTGCCCAAAAAATTTCCTATTGCTTAATAGCAACACAGTCCAAAACTATAAAGGAAGAAGAGGCATCCTTACCTAGATTGTTTTGGTGTTGAAAGATTATGTAAATGGGTCAAAGGAAGGATATTAGGGATTAGAATATTTAATACAATGATTCCATGTCTAAACCCTATCTTGAAAAATTTCCTCCTTGTCCTTTAAAATATTAAATGAAACAACAAAGAAGCCATTGACATAGGGGAAAAGTTCCAAATTACCTTCCATTAAGGGATTTCATTTCTACTCTGACCACTCCCAAAGCACTACATAAGAGGGGGAAAAAATGGTAAGTTTTTATATTACACCTCTGCTTAGCATATTTTTCTCATGATTGAGGATCATCTACAAGGTAGATATACAAGGCATGATAGCTTTCTTAGGGTATTTTTTTAGCATATCGGCAATAGATTTTCTCTCTTTTTAGGGAGCATGAATCTCATCAGAATATTTTTCACCCCTCAAGGAAATTTACATATGATGTGTTGAGTCTTTGGTCTCAACACTCTTCTTGTCAAGATGTTGGTCAGTTGTTGCCCCTATGTGTACCTCTCAGCTAAGTGCACAATGTTGGGGGATAAAAAGTGGCCTACTCATGGACATGATTTTTATAAAATTTTATAAATATGAAATTTTGTATATAATTTGAGATATATACACTCTAAATTTAAAATTAATGTAATAACATGAAATTTATAATTTTGAGTCTAGTTTCCAAAACCCAAAAATGGATAAGAATAAATAGGTCAAACATCTAAAATTTGAAGAGGAAATCTTATTTTTTTTAGAAAAAATAGTAGATAGATAGTTGTGTGGTGCACTATTTTTGAGCAACATTTAATAATATTTTAAACTTAAGGGAAAATTTAGATAAGATCTTCTAGTTTGTGACCTATATTTTATATATTTTTTCAATACAAACTTTTTTTTATGAAGTTTACAAGTAAATAGATCCTAAAAATTGAAAAAAAGGATATTTATTCATGCAGTGCACCTAAATACCTCAAAAAATGAAAATCAATTTTTTTAATGTGTATAATTAGGCCTAGTTTGTGAGCATATAACTTATTTTTCACTTGGATCAATGAAAGACAAATTACATGAACACATATAGGCATGCATCTTTGTGGCATGTTGTGACCTAAAAAGGCATAATTAGAAATCAACATAGTTTGAAACATTAAATAAATCCAAAAATTTTAAATATCATATTTATGGAAAGAGGAGAGCATTCTTGTCATGATAGTATTAAGTTTTTGAATTTTCACATTGAAATTATTAGTGTATTTGGAAATAAAAGTTGAAATTATTATTTTTTATCACACCTTTCAAAACTTAGCTATACATTGATAGTCCAAGCCTTTGGCTCAGGAATCCAAGCCATTCCCAAGCCAAAAGGCATGGGAATTCAATTCAAACTCAAATACTATTGTTGCATTATTAATGTGACCGCATTTTTAATTGCATTATCAATGTGATCACATTAATTAATATTGCAATAAAATTAATAACATGATCGCATTATATATTATTAACACCCTAAAACCTAAATAGGAGCCCTCAAGCCTAGTAGTCTTAAGATAAAATATTGGTTGATTAAGATTATTGTTTGGGACCAATGTTATTGTCAATAATTGATAGCATTAAATGATAATTGGATATGTATTAACCTATGAATCAATTTATTTTTCCTTTGATCCTAATATGGTGTGCAATCGGGCCAATAGATCCCAAATTGACATTAGATAGACATATTTCCTAGGATGGAGCTTGGTTGGCCCCAATTACATATCAAACTAAACTAAATACCTGGTTTTTTATAATATGGTGTTCAATTAGAGACCTAATTGACATTATATGGACATAATTTCTTTCTTAGGGCTTATTTAACTTGGATTTTGAAAATAGATTGAACTAAATATTCAATTTGTTTAATACGGTGTGCTGTGAAAGCCCTAATTGACATTATATTGAAAGAATTCCATGTACGGTGATTGATTACTCTTAATTATAGATTACATTGATGAAAATGCTTGATTGGATAAATATGATGTGAAATTAGGGGAAAATATTCACAATGGACATAACTCCTTACATGGGGTAAAAATTGCCTCGATTGATATTAGGCAGAGTTAATTAGATAGGACTTAGTTGTCCCCAATTATGTATAATATTTGAAAAATATATCAATTGATTTAACAAGGTGTAATTATAGCTCCAAATGAAATTAGATGGATTTAATTCCTTGCTTGGGGATTGAGTGGCCCCAATCACATATCATATTAAACCTAAATACTCAATTGGTTCAATATGGTGTGCAATCAAGGCTAATGGAACCAAACCAACATTATATGGACAAAATTACTTTCATGGGGCTCAATTGGCCCCAATTATGTATACGATTAAACTAAATACATTATTAGATGAATATAGTTTACAATTGGGGCCAACAAATTCATAATTGAAATTCTATGTATTCAGTTACTTGCATGAGTCTATGTTGGCCATAATTGCACATTAAACTAAACTAAATACTTGTTTGATTCAATATGTTAGGTATTTGGGACCAATAGAACCCCTTGTTGATCTTAGAAGGATGAAATTTCTTACACAAGGCTTGTTTGGATTAAATTTCATATCATATTGAACCAAATATTTTTTTAGTTGAATTTGGTGCACAATCAGAATCCTAATTATTATAAGGTGGATGAAATTCATTACAGAGGGTTCAATTGGTCCTAATTTCATATCAAAATTAATAAAACACTCAATGATTTGAATAAGGTGTGTAATTAGGTCCCTAATTAAAATTATGTTAACATAATTCATTGGGCAAGCCTTGATTGGCCCCAATTATTTATCATTTGGAACTGAATACTTGATTGGTTCAATATGGTATGCAATCAGGGCCATTTAAGCCCTAATTTCCATTATATATGAATGTAATTCCTTTCACATGGCTCTTTTGGACTGAATTGCATATCAAATTGAAAAAAAATACTTATTTTTTTAATATGGTGAACAAATGGATCCCCAATTGATATCATATGGATGAAATTCCTTACATTAAGGCTCAGTATGCCCATGAAATCAATTTATCTATAATTAACATCCTTTATATATTGTAATAATTGGGTTCATAGGGATGAACTTGGTTAAAATTACAACACTCATTATGTAATTAACTTTATAAGCTCAATCTATGTTGATGTGGGGGATAATTGATCCCAAATTCACATTCTTTACTCAGAGATCTAGGTTAAAGGAGCTCAAATTTACCCCAATCAACATCATGATTTTACCTTATATACCCTAAAACCTATACCCTAAGCCTTAATCCCTAAATTTCCTAATCCCTAAACTCTAAACCATAAATATAAACTCTTTAAACCTTGAACCAATCATTTTAGCCCAAATTAACATCATTTAGAGTAAGAATTAAGTTCACATGGCTTAGTTTAGCCTAAATCACATGATGGATTACCCCATTTGACTAATTCACTCAATTTGAATGATGACATCGATGGTATAATGACAACCCAAAGACCTCATTCTATAGTCACAAATGGTTCCAAGTGATTCAAATTGTCCTCAGTTATCTTTGTGATTGACCCTGTGTACCCTAATCCATATATACATTAAAACCTAAGTTGTAAACCCTAAACCCTAAACACTATACCCTAAATTGTAAATTGTAAACTTTACCTATTTACCAATTTAGTCCCAATTAACATCTTTTATTGTGATAATTAGGTTTGAACATGGCATAGAGTGAATAGACATTAATATACAGGTCCTTAAACCTAAACTATACATGCCATAATCCCTAATCCCTAAAACATAAATTGTAATCCTTATACCCTAATTCCCACCACATGCCACAAACATACATGCCTTACAATATAACTTATTTTATCACAAGATGAATTAAAATGTACTTTTTAAACCTATGGCTAAAACATAGCCTTTAGATTACTAATCTAGCTATGCATCTGAAGTAAATTGGGGATATTTCAAGCCCCTTCAACCTAATTAACCAAAAAGGATGAGATAGTTGATTATTTTAATCGAGGAAGCATTTTAGGCTAATTTAAACCCCTTCAATAACAAGATATGATTTAGGGCAAAATCAAAAGATCAATCTTCTATCATGAATTGATCTAACGAATACATTTGTGTAATTCCCTACATGATCTAGGAAAAATTGAGCCCTCAAACCAAATTTATGGCTTAATAAATTGTATAACATGTATGCAACATGTACATTGAATAAGTGACCCTAATTTTATCATAAATGAAAACATGAAGGCAATTAATTCATAAATAGGTGAACAAGTAGCTCAAATGTTCTTCAATTACCTTAATGATTGGACCCTATACCTAATATCTTAAACCCTAAACTATGTACAATTTAAATTTAACTCTAAACCATGCACCATTTACATTAAACCCTAAACCCCAAACCCTTTAAATTATAGACCCTAAAACCTAAACCAATAAATTTAGACCTAATTAACATCCTATATATATATATATAGTAAGAATTAGGTTCACAAGGATGAACTTGGTCAAAATTGCATCACTCATTAAACCACAACTAACTTAATTAGCTCAATTTGTGATGATGTGGGGGCTAATTAATCTCAAAATCACATTCTTTACTCATAGATATATTTTTAACCAGCTCAAATTTACCCCAATTGCCTTCATGATTGTACCTTATATACCGTAAAACCTATATGTTGGGTTTTACCCAATAATGGAGAAGAGCCAAAGGCTCAAAACATAGATGTGTTTTTAATCAATCATTCATATTCAACATTAATCAATAATAAGGTTTACTTTTTTATAGGTGATGTCCTATAACCACTTTCTTAGAATATATGAGTTGTTATAACAACTCACTATATTATACACAACCTATAATATCTTGATATCTCTATGTGGTTTGCATATCAAATCACTTACAATAATATTTTATTATTATTATTCACCTATTTATATTCAAATTAAATATAATCTCACACTAATTTACCTCATCATATCCTCCCATAGTGTGAACTTATGGACGTCGATTTCAACTGATGATGCGTTCATTACATTAAATATGAGAGATTATTACATT
The DNA here is from genome assembly GCA_037957365.1 of Torreya grandis. Lineage (NCBI taxonomy): Eukaryota > Viridiplantae > Streptophyta > Pinopsida > Cupressales > Taxaceae > Torreya > Torreya grandis. The sequence goes on from JARHVA010004200.1 coordinate 1,020,758, forward strand.
GAAAGGCATCACACAAATTTATTAAAAAATTACCTTTAAAAGTGTATTTAACTAATGTTCACAAAACTTTTACTTCAACACTCTTTAAAAAAATAAAAACTTTATCAAGCACGTGACTTAATAAAAAACATAATAAACACTAACACTATAGAGACAATGTAAATGTTAATAATACTAACTAAAAAAAAATAATTGAACAATAAAATATAAGACATAAAAAACATAACTTCAATTTTTGATATAACTAAAAGCTAATACTAAAAGTTAAATCAATTAATAAATTAGATGACCCAAAACCAATAAACCCTAAAATAAATAAAACAATAAGAATATACTTAATAACATACCTATAAATGAAACCAAAATGTGACAACTAAAAGAACACTGATTTATTAAAAATAAATTACAAAAACATAAAAAATATAAAATATAAAATATAATCCAAATACGTAAATGCACAAAATACCTAAAAATTAATATAAGAAAAAGCACTTATTACACACTCAAAAGACTTTAAAATCTATATAATAACAAAATGTAATAAAACAAAAATAATATAACAAAAAAATGAACCCTAAAAATAAGACCACCTAATCATTATCCTTGATTGGGATGAAGGTGACAGCCAAGAAAGGAGTCCTAGTCTATAGGCCGAAGGAGAAAGAACTGTGAGCTAAGTTTTGAGAAGAAAAAAAATTATTTGATGCCAATATCCATGATTAATCTACTGAGTTAAATATTTATGGAATCAAAGTGCATTGATGGTTCCATATCTACAAACCATGGAGATTTCTGAGCCATCATGGATATTAAGGGAGAAAATTACCATTGGACAGAGTCACCAAGTCAGGAAGAAGTAGGGTCACTATGAAGAGAATGCCAGAGGATATTTTTCATCCACAAAACTAGATTGAGACTACTAGAGGAATCTCTAGGTGATACACCAAAGCTAACCGATCTAGGCAAAATAATGATAAATACTTTGAGCAAAGCCATGGAGGGTGAAATGAGTCAACTTGGGTGCTAATACATTTACACCTAATTTTTGCCTTAGAGTCAATGTTGGTGGAGTAAGCTGGGAAATTTAAATCAAGATTTGAAGTCCTAATCAGGAACACATTCCAATGTAAGAAATTCACCCAATTAATAAAATAGTTGAATCTATGGTGAGGACAGAGATTGCATCTATCAATGCTGAGCATGCAGGTCTGATTTGCTCAAATTTACTTCAAAAATAACCAAAGTAAGTGTTCACAAAACAATGAATGATAATTCATTATGGGATTTCACATAGTCTATACTACTACCCATTGTAAATCACCTAGAAACTATAGAATATTTTTTTTAATTATTTTTTAAAACATGAAATGAACAAAATGGGTATAAAAACTATTAAAAGAGGTAGAGAAGAGAGAGGATAATAATGAGTGCCAAAAGATTTCACATGGTATACATTGAAACCTATTGATAGAATGCAAGCATGGTGGTCAGCTATAAAAATCTTTGGTGCATATGGTCTTCACTGTAATATTACTTAATACACTATTTGGATACATGCAATAATGAATAATAGGTATAAGTAGGAAACCCTACTCTGATACCACTATTGGGGTTTACCTAATAATGGTGAAGAGTCGAAGGCTAAAAATAGAGATATGTTTTTAATCAATCATTCATATTTGACATTAATCAATAATAAGGTTTACATTTTTATAGATGTCCTATAACCACTTTCTTAGAATAGATGAGTTATTCTAACAACTCACTATATTATACACAACCTATAATCTCTTGATATCTCTATGTGATTTGCATATCAAATCACTTAAAACAATATTTTATTATTATTATTATTATTCACCTATTTATATTCAAATTAAATATAAGTTCATGCTAATTTACCTCATCCCTATACCCTAAGCCCTAATACTTAAAGTTCCTAATCCATAAACTCTAAACCATATTTATATAAATTGTTTAAAACTTTGAACCAATCATTTTAGCCCAAGTTAACATGATTTAGACTAATAATTAAGTTCACAAAGATTAGTGAGGCCTAAATCACATGATTGATTACCCTATTTGATTAATTCACTCAATCTACATGATGACATCCTAGGTATATTGACAACCCAAAAACACATTCTATAGTTAGAAATGGGTCTAAGTGATTCAATTTATCCTTAATTATCTTTACGATTGACCCTATGTACTCTAAACCATATATAAATTAAAACCTAAGCCATAAAATATAAACCCTAAACAATATACCCTAAATTTTAAACTGTAAGCTTTCCCTATTTACCAATCAATTTAGTCCTAATTAACATCCTTTGTAGTAAGAATTAGGTTCATATGGCATAGAAAGATTAGACAAATTATATACAGGTCCTTAAACCTAGAGCCTATGCCATAATCCCTATGCCCTAATGTCCACTACATATTGTAAACATACATACCTTATAATATAATTGATTTTATCATGAAATGTCATAAAATGCATTTTTTAAACCTATCGCCAAAACTTAGCCTTTGGAGTACCAATCTAGTTATGAATTTGAAGTAAATTGGGGTTATTTCAATTCCCTTAAACCTAATTGCATGACTATAAAATTTGATTTGGGGGTTGATCAGCTCCAATTTTCCCTAATCACCATCACAATTATACCTTATATACCCTAAAACCTATACCCCAAGCCCTAATGATTAAAGTTCCTAATCCCTAAACTCTAAACCATTAATATAAACTATTTAAACACTAAACCAATCTAATTATTTGAAATTAACATCATTTAGAATAATAATTATCTTTTTGATTGACCCTATGTACCATAAGCCTAAGCTATAAACACTATACCCTAAATTGTAAACCATTAAATTTCCCTATTTACCTATCGATTTAGTCCCAATTAACATCCTTTGTAGTAAAAAATAGGTTCAAACATGGCATAGAGAAATTAGACCTTATATAGACCATTAAACCCAAACCTTAAATGCCCTAATACCTAATCCATAAAACCTAAAACATAAATTTTAACTCATAATCCCTAATCCCTAAAAGCTATGCACTAATGCCTTAATCCCTAATCTATAATCCCTTATCTATATTAACTATAACTCAATCACATTATTTAATAACATGATCATGTTATTCTTAATATAAGAAACACTCAGTTCTCATTGTCAATCACTAACCCCAAATCTTATATTAACAACAAAGCGATTCCATTATTACATAATGTGATCATGTTATTATTAATATAAGCTTATCAATGTATTGGATGAAGCAAAACCTTGTACAACACATAATAGGATTGCATTATGTAATAACACGATCACATTATATAACCTGATTATGTTATGATTATTTTATACTAAGGTCACTTCTCAATGACTATTTTTAACCCAAATCAAAAATTCTATCTTGTAAACATTCTCTATGTAGTTTTGTGAGATCTACGATACCTGTGTACTTGAACCCACCTTTGAAAATTTGTCAATTGTCCCTTATGATGGGTAAAAAATCACATTCAAGGATGAGAAAGATGTTGATGAAAAAAACATTAGAAGAATAAGAATATTTGAGAGAGAAAAACAAAGTACAAATACAAAAACTTCATGGTAGACAAGGCACAAAGCCTAATCCTAATGAACCAAATGGCATAGATAATGATCCAATTGATAATAATGAATTAAACATTGATGAATTTGACCATAATAAATTGGATAATGATAAAATTAACCATAATGAAATGAATAATAATGAAATTAAAAATAATGAATTAGTTAATGTTAGAAGTTCACATTCAAAGTTCCAAGTTTTTGATTTTGTTGATGATGAGTCTATGCATGATGCTTCACCCCCCATGAATGAAAAAAATTTGATGAAAGAAAGTAATGGTGAAATTAACCATTAATAAAATTTCATGGAAACATATAATGAAGAAAATGTCATCCCACCTCTAAATAATGAAAGTAATAACAATTTTTAAACACCCTCTCAACAAATGCCACCATTACCAACACCTCCAAGAATTATGCATAGAGAAGATAAGTACTTAATTGAAGTCAATGAAAATATTTTAGAACTAATGCATAACAAAATGTCTGATCATGATTCAAGAAGATTGGCTCAATAAATTTGGGATAATTTCTTTCATAATTTTGATTATTATAGTCAAAGATGTCATTTATTTGTTTCATTGATAAAATTGATTAAGATGAGACCTATAATATACACATTAGGACTAAGGACATCTAACATGGATGATGAAAATAATGAAATTGTTGAAAAAATACATGATGCATATTATACTTTAGGCCTAAAATCATGTACCAAAGATTGTAATGCTGCTTAGCATATACATATAACTTTTGCAATAAGTGACAAAATAGGGAAAAAATGAATGATTTCAAAAATAATCTGAATATGTAATTTAAACATAAAAATAATAATGAAAGCAATTAAAAGATGTGAAATACTTAATGAACCTAATACTAATGAGCTCTAGGAATTCTATGGCAGACTTCCATGAAATGACAAGGCTATAGTTGATAGTCTCATAGAGTTACTTGCTCAATTTTGGAAAGACAATACAAGATTTTTGCCCAATGCAAGAGATGTTATAAAAAGAAGAGTGGGTTCTCGTCACCATGAACCACATCTGAAACATTTATTGGATATAACTTAGACACAATTATACTCTAAATTGTTAGAAGAACATCCACAAATTTATATTTGTCAAAGATATTTTGAGATGGAAAAATATTTTTATGTTAAAATAAATCACACTCACACCACTTTTTGTTGTAGGTAACATGTTGAATTTTCAATGCACTATGATATTTTTTCAAATATTCATTGTACTTTGCATACTAACAACATTTTTTTAGAGTGTGGCATTGAATTTCAACCAAAACCAGTCAAAGAATTTATTTAAACTATATATTGCAAAAGATTTGATGGACAATTATTTTAAAACAAATCACATTTAAATGGAAATTGCAGAATTTGTGGTGGATTGCTAAAATTAAAAAAAAAAAAATGTATCTATGAGGAGATTACAAGTGAAAGTAGATAAGAATTAATTGGTTTAAGAAAATATAAATTAGTGACTTATCAAGTAAAATATAGAAAAGAATCTAAAAGGTGTGAGTTTGTTACAAAAAATATACATGTTTCTAAATTTTTATTAAAATTTAGGGAGAAGATTGTTTATGAGTATGTAAGGCACACATATAGGGCTAGATGGTTGGATGAACATTTCAAGATAAGTAAGGATACATTCTCACTAGGTTCAATTGTTTTAGTAGTTGACTTTGCTGAAAATTACACATTCAAACCCCAAATGGAAGTTTAATCATAGTATTACAACTCATCACAAGTTTCCATATTCATTCATATAAAATTGATGCATGCACCTGATACTATAGAGAAACAATGGAAAATATTAAAGGAGATCCATTTCTATATCAACAATGATAGATCTCATTATTTAGAGTATGTGCAAGGCTATTTTCAGAAGTTCAATGAATAGTTGAGTCAGAGGAACATTAATTTCAATCAACATTACATTTGGTTAGACAATTGAACATCACAATTCAAAAATGCTTTAATGTTTTATTGGTTGAGTAGGATGCACATTACCACTGGTGTAAAACACATTTGGAGATTCACCAAGGTTGGCCATGGAAAAGGGGAGCATGATGGTGCTGAAGCATGTGTAAAAAGAGCTATTTCAAGGGAGGATTTAAAATTTTAAGAGGGTGTTCATTTAACAAATGTAAAAACTATGGTTGAATGGTGTAATGAGAACATGTGTCATGGTACTCAACCAAATTCTAATAATCATAGACATTTCTAGTTAATGAATGAAGAACACTTGGAAAAGTATGTGAATTGTATGACTCTAATGGGTTCAAGTGACCTCCACTCATTTCGTAGCTCAAATGCTAGATCTTAGACTGTTCATACGAGGCACTTGAAATATTTTTATTCTACATGCATGGAATCTATTTGGAATGAGTGTGAGTCACAAGAGTGGGTGGATGATTGGATTTCCAAACCTCAAATTTTAATAGGCACATATCATGTTCTAATATCATTGTAACTTATAAATATGACATCATTAGGTGAATTTGACCATGTATATGATCTAGTGCATCCAAATAAAGTATTTTCCATTATGTATAATTTATTCTCATTATACATATTCATATTGTCACTATAAATGATTTATTATGATATAAGGCATGTTTTTATAGTTATTTCAAATATGGATAATAAATAAGGCACTAATTACTGCTTGTGTTGGTGTGTAGAGAGAAAAAAAAATTGACTTCCCCAGTTATAGATGAATAAAAAATTGATTATCCCACTGGGTCAGTAGTAGTCACTGGAACTTGGTCTCAACAATATCCTATAACATATTTAGATTAATGGTTGTTGGAAGAGTTTGAAATGCATAGGAAGATACTACATTATTCAAATTTGATTCTTGCAATGAATATTCAATTACAAAAATATCATGGGAGGCCATCAAACAAGAAATTATGGAAAGTTCAAGAGTCAAACAATGAAGCTATTCTTGATACTGTAAAGGTTAGAGCAAATCCTAGTGGTTCATTAGATTGAAATATGAAGGTATGTTGACTTTTAAAATGTAGATGTAATCAATTTTACCAGATATTTTTTTATTTTTGAGGTAGTACATACAAGTTTCATTTTCAATCACTTACTATCATTTTTTTGTAGGTTAGTGGTGCTAGATAAGCTTTCACCTTCATAAGCTTGGTACTATCAATAAAGAATTATATATTGTTTAATCTAAGAGAAGCTTAGGTTAGACATGATCAAAGCTTAGGTTAGACATGTTTGAAGCTGAGGAAATGACTTATATGTTTCATTTTATGAGTATTTCAACTAGGCTAAAAACATGCATTTTTATCATATTGGGAAGGGTGTTCTTGAGGCTAGAATGGGTGGTAGTTTTCTTGATCAAGCCTAATGGGAGGCCAAGAACCTAGTCCTAGATGTTATCTACCCACTCAAACATATTAGTAGTGCCAGTTTTTAATCAGGAAGCATCAAAACTAGAGTTCTACAACCACAACTTAAACTTTGAAAACATTTATTGTCAGTGTTTTTGCTCTCTAAAATGGTAGTAAAAATGCACTTCTAGGTGGATTTTAATGTTATTTAGGTGTGATAACATTTAATTTACTTATCTAGACATGATCAAAGTGATAGATTCATAGGTGGATGTCCTAGAGGGAGAAATGCTAGTTGAAGCTCAAGAAGTTACTTGTTCATGACCAAAAAGTTGCATTTTTGGACTTGTCACTGTAACTTGTCTATGCAATCTAGGGTGAGATTATAAAGATTAAATAATTAGGGGATAGATCTGATGATTCACATAAATGACATACAATTTTTATTTTACGCTTGTTTGAAAATAGACTAAAAAATTACATTTTTATATTAGGAAGGGTATTATTAAGGCCAGAATGGGTGGTGGGTTTGTTGATCGGGCCTAATGGAGGACAATAAACTAGTCCTAAACATTATCCACCCCATCGAATGTGTTAGGAGTGTTAGTTTTCACTCAAGAAGCTCAGAACTAGAGTTTTGTAGCCACAACTTAAACTTTGACAAATTTGGTAGATTTGATAATTTTGATAACTTTGACAACGTAAACTAGAGACCTAAAAACTTAATGAGTAATTGACCTATTTACCTATTGATAACTTTGACAACATTGAAAAATTTGACAACTTTGACAATTTTTATAACTTTGACAACTTAAACTAGAGACCTAGAAATTTAATGAGTAATTGACATATTGATGTATTGACCTATGGATCTATTAGGTGGTGGTAGAAACTTAATTGAACTATTGGTCTATTGACTTATTAGGTGGTGGTAGAAACGTAATTGACCTATTGACCTAGAAAGTGATTTATTATGGATTTTCCATTCAATGTATGTGATTGCATTAGCTTCATGTTATACTTGAAGGTCTTTGAGGCCATGAATATGTTATCATTTGTGTAGGGTTGTAGGTGGATGAATTACTATAGGTGGTAATGAAGAAGTGATTCTAGGTCACAAACAAGAAAGGGAGCTTGGAGTGATTCCAGTAGGTCAATATGTTGTCAGTTAGCATGCTATTAGTTTTAAACATGTTCAACCTATACAAACCTATAGATAAATGAGTAAGACATTTATACATGGATAACTTATTAAGAAGGGTTACCTCTGCCCATATACTCTCTTTTGCCTATGACAGTCCAATATGAAAGTAAATGGTTGTTTCTCATGGAGTATGAATTTGGTATAGATAATGATATATATATATATATATATATATATATATATATATTGAGAATGATCATTGAGGTGGAAGGTTAATTATTGTTTATACAAAATATAATGGTAAATAATCAACATATAGTGCTCTAGAACAAAGAGACCTTGTCTATATCTTGTTTTGGGTTAACAATCACATTTTACCTTTGTATAGGTAAATGGTGTCATCCTAAAAGAGATAGATGTAGTAGTGGATGGGCCAATAGCTAGATCCAAATATGTAAATAATGGCCATGAAAAATCAAATGTTGTAAATTCCAACTGTGATGATGAAAGCACTATCACCTCTTGTGACATAAAAATGACATATATATTATATTCAATTTCAATGTAAATTAATTGTTATATAAATTAAATTTTCAAATATAAATTAAATTTAACATGACATTTATATAAAATATACCTACATCTATGTGGTGGGTAATGTCTGCATAACAAATATGTGTGCCAAAAACTTGTCACTCATAAGAATATTATCTAATCCATTTCAACACCAATGCCATCATCATTGGAAGGTCCTATGCACATAGCTCTACAAGAATTGTAATGGTGGGGTCATGGTTAGGAATGTTGCATATCTATAGAATCACTCTATGAAATCCTATTCATATGTTGAATGAGTGTATCAATGAGAAAAATAAGAGCATGGAGAATGTCTATCTCCATGACCTACTAAACTACAGAGGGGATCTCAAGTTCAACAGGGTTTTTGATATGATTCAGTACAAGATGATTAGGTGCAAGATGTGCACCTGGTAGATCCTACATATATCCTTTTCCTTGGCCCTAAAAATCACTAAAATTTAATAATTTAGAATCTCATTGAGGAAAAAAATCACAGTAGAGTTTTCTCAAAAATATAATGAGACCTCATGGTTGTTACATGGTGGATAGTCAAAGACCATCCACCATCGATCCCAAAAATTGACTATGATTAATTTATGTACATATTTATTGATAGGAAAACATTTAGAAATTATTGAAAATGGGGAATTGATGGCTAGGTTGATTAATAGGGTGAAAACGGAGGCTTTTAAAATTTCTTTATTCTTGAATTGAAGTGCTGACAATTTGTCAGCATAATATGCCTTAAAAGTATCCCTGTATGAGTTCCATCTATAAATTTGACTTGTTATAGAGTCAGTTTGACCTAATAAGGTCTCTAAGGAATTGGATAGCTGGGTATGGTGGGGGCTAACTGAAGTGAGATCCCTCATTATGCTAATTAACTCTTCAATTTCAAGTTTATTTCCCACAATGTTTTCAATCCGAATCTCTTGATTTTCAAGGGTTTTTGGGGAGTTATAGGACGGTTAGGTAGAGGAATAGGAGGAGGAAAAGAGGGTTAAGTGTAGGGTTAAGAGGAGAAGAAACAAGAGGGTTCTGTGGGGGATTAGGAAGGTTAGTAAGATGGGCTATTAAAAAACAAATTATAATAAAGAATTGGGTTAAACAATGAAAATAATGAAAATTAGGGTAAAATAGGGAATATTTCTATCACTTCTCCTACATGGTGGCATCATCAATCAATAAGTTTTTGGGATGAATTTGGTAGCTTCTTAGCACTCTCCGATGTATTCCATCCAAAACATGATTGCATAAGGTAGAGGAGAGCAAGGAAACTCAAATTCAAAATGAGGATTTTACATTTAGGTTTCACTTTTTATTTTTTTGATACACAGATCATCACATTATTAACATGATTGAATTATTGAAAATGAGAATAACATGATTGTATTAATAACACAATCACATTAGTGTTCAATATAATGTGATAACACTATATAATAACATGACTTCATTATGGATTGGTAATCATTGAGCCATAATTCAAATAACAAGATCATGTTAATTAAATAATGTGATCACATTATTAATTAATGTAATCACATTACCTAAAATTTCCAAGGAATTTCCCCCCAACTCATACACTTACCCTCCCCTATTTTCTTGGGAGTATGAACTCCCTGATATGGAGTATATTCAGTCATTTCCATTAAGGCCAACACATTGCCATCTAGACACAATTCTTATTCCATCACTGTTAAACAATAATTTGGAGGTGCCCCTGCATAGTTCATAAAATAAACAATCACCACCATCAATATTGAAGTTTGATTAGGTTTCAAAGGAGTATATTTATTCCCATCAAATCCTAGAGTTAGTGATGGCCTCCCTAATTCATCTACCATTAAACCAAACACTATCACTCCTAATCTAAACATCATCATTATAGGAAATCCAAAATAATTAGGGTTAAGTTTCATGTTAGGGGGGAATGTTACATGTTACATGTTACAAGAGGTTATTAGGAAAACAAATAATCTTGCATGTGCAAGTAAATATATATTTTATAATAACAAGCTACAATAAAACATAACAAGAAAGAATAAACCACACAACACCAGATATATGTGGAAATCCTTTGCAAAACTAGCAAGGAAAGAAACCATCTGGTAAAGGCAGCATCTAGACTTCATATTCCTCATCAACACTCTCTTACAACAACATCCTCTTAGTGACTCTCTCTAGTTGTTACAAGCACTCAAGTGAACCAAACATATAACCATGCCTTCCAGGTTATAACTGATAAGAGGGAACATGCATCTCAATAATGATAATCACATAGAATTAAAGGGATCTTCAATAGAATCTACCTCTATCTCCATGAATACATCATGCATCTAGGGGAGCAAATCAATCTAGCCTCCCATGCTTCAACCTATAACTTGCATATGATGCTTACAACCCAAGAATCTAGGTGAGATAAGCTAACCATAATCCTTACAATATGTAACATCTAACTATGGATTTATAAATGGAGAACCTCCAAGGGATCCTCTATGATCCACTAAATTGATGAATTACAATGAGAATAATAATGAATATTTATGCATTGTACAACATGAGATAAGAGAGAGAGAAAGGGGGAGATAACTTCATGGATACTCAAATAAATTTGCCACATTTGAGTGGGTTTATAGTAATCCATAGTGGTGGTTATCCCCATGTTCCAAAAGTCATCAAAAATGTCCCTTCACTTAGACAAGAACATGTGCCACCTTCATGTGGCTCCAAAACTTGCTCCCCACTTCCACAAGTGAGTCCAAACACTCAATAGTGTTATTTTTGTCTTTATCTCCAAGGGTAAACAAATTGGATGCTCCAATTTATATAAAATCCAAGCCACCCCATGTGACTCCAATAATTATGCCCCACTCACATATGTGAGGCCAATCAGCAATAGTGTTTTCTTGTCTTCTTCTTCCATGTGCTCACACAAGTCTAAAGGGTGTTGCAATCACCTTTTAACTTTATCTACACATGTGAATCATGGGACCCCTTACAAATTTTACCCATGCATGACCCTTTTTATTTTTTACCATGTGACACTATCTTGACCACACCATAGGACCCTTTAAAGGGCCCTCCTACCACTTCACCATCTTATTACGTCATCTACTACATCATTGGCCACATCACCTGCATTCCATGTCACCTACATGCCACATCATTACACACCACTTGGAACCCTCTCCATGAGGCCCACATCTTGGTATGCACCACTTAGGACCCACTATGGGACCAACTACCATGTCACCATGAATAGTGACTAGTGCTTATGAACAGTACCTATAAATAGTACTCTATGAATAGTGACCTATGAATAGTGGCTTCACACCAAACAATTTCCCACTTCAAGTCATATGCATAGTAATTTAAACCACCTATGTCTTCATGCTAACTTGTTGACATACAACTACCTAATAGCTATCATCATGCCCACTTTTGCTCATACATAAGCCCAGTAGAAGTTTTATACACTACTAAAACTTCTTTGTCCTAATGGATTTATCAACATCTACATTCCCACTATAGATTTTCAACAAATTAAGTGACTCACACTTCAACATAGACTTGATCCTCTATCTAGGATCATGCCATGAATAACTCACAACTCCTATTGCTTAGAAGTATCCAATTTTGTTCATCATGGATCTCATGAGGCTTCTCTTACTCTCGATATATATGATACATAGGACATCCATGTCTTTTCATCCTTTTTAGGACACTCTAGAAGACAACTCACAACTAAAATAAGTGGGATTCTTCACTTTATTACTCCTCCCATCTACTATGCATATCCATCCTAGTTTTCTCCTTCATCTCATCATAATCACCTGAGCCATCTCACTGTGATAATGTTGGGGTTTCTAACCAACATGCCATCAAATATAGAAGCAACCTATACTATTACTAGGCTTTCTATGAAGGCATTATTGTACCACATCAACATGCTTACTACAACTGGTGTAGTCTCTAATTTTGTAAACCAATAATTCTACCTCATCCACATATCCCTCTTAACTACTCTTGTCTCATCATGAGACCACCATGTAGAAATGATATAAAAGATACATCTCACTATTATAAATCTTGAATAGTAACAAGTCCTCACCACACTCAAATAGTAGTCTACACCTGGAGAGAAGAACCCATAGAAGTCAACACCTGACTTCTATATGTATCAAACTGGTACCCACCATGATCACCATGATACCCATACAATTCATGGGAAGTTGTCACACTACTCAGTACATCACAATACCTATCAAGTTTTTGATCTCATAGTCAAATTGCATCCTACTCTACCGCATGTCAATCCAACTCATGTGCATAGTTACTCCATGTATTAGTCTACCTAGTTACTAACATCATCTACATTATAGCCCTCCTAACTACTTGTTTCTACTACACCATAACCACTGATCACTTTACTCAATGCATCTTTGAGATATAAAATATCTAACATCAACCTTCTCATTCCAAAAAAACTTGGGTATAGACTTATTCTTATCCATCTGTCAACTACAATAGGTACAAAATCAGTATTTTCATACCTCTAGATGGAATTTTTTCATCATCTCAGCCAACAACATGTGGTCAGTAGGATACCACATCATACACCCCTTCTCTAGTAGAGAACCTCCATCTTCACCAATGTAGTCCATATTTCTCCTCAAGTTGTATGAATGCTTCAATAGGAACACTATGTGTTGGCGTTGATCTATTTGAAAAAACATTTTAAGCTTCTTTCCTCCATTCTCCATCTTTGACTAAGAGAGAATAACTACCATGCAAAAATTTTCCTCCTTTATATTTGGGTCTCTCCACAGATAGCTCCCACTTTCATAAAATCATCTAAATAACCATGGCTCTAATACCACTTATTAGAGTCATGCATTGTTAGCTTCAGAGCCAAGATCTTATATGAATTGCTAGGAAAACAAATAATCCTACATGTGCAAATAAATAAATATTTTTGAATAACAAGATAAAATAAAACATAACAAAAGAGAACAAACCACACAACACTAGATATAAATGGAAAACCCTTAAAAAACAACTAAGGAAAAAAACCACGAAGCAAATACAACATCTAGACATCATATTACTCATCAACACTCTCTTACAACAACATCCTCTCAATAACTCTCTCTAGTGCTTACAAGCACTCAGGTGAACCAAGCATAAAACCATGCCTTCCAGATTCTAACCTCCAAGATGAAACATGAATCTTAATAAAGATAATCACATAGAATTCAAGGGAGCTCCAACATCATCTATTTCTATCTCTATGAATCCCTCATGCATCCAGATGAGCAAAACAATATATCCTTCCATGCTTCAACCTATAACTTGCATCTAATACTTACAACACAAGCATCTAAGTGATATAAGATAATCATAATCCTTAATAGCTTCAACCTCTAACTATGGATCCAAAAATGGAGAATATCTAAGGGCTCCTCTGTGAACCACTAAATGGATGAATTACAATGAGAAAAATAATGCATATTTATTCATTTTTGAACATGAGAAAAGAGAGAAAGGGAGAGATAAATTCATGGCTACTCAGATAAATTTGCCACATTTGAGTGGGTGTATTGTAATCCATAGTGGTGGTTATCCCCATGTGCCAAAAATCACCAAAAATATCCCTCCACTAAGACAAGAACATGTACCACCTTCATGTCACTCCTAAACTTGCTCCCCACTTCTACAAGTGAGTCTAAACACTCACTAGTGTTCTTCTTGTCTTTATCTCCAAGGGTCAACAAAGTGGATGGTCCACTTTAGATAAGATCCAAGACACCCCATGTGACTCCAATAATTATACCCCATTCACACATGTGAGGTCAATCACCAATAATGATTTCTTGTCTTCTTTTTCCATGTGTTCACATAAGTCTAAAAGGTGTTGCAATCACCTTTTGATTTTATCTACAAATGTGAATCATGGGCCCCCTTACAAATTTGACCCATGCATGACCCTTTATCTTTTTCACCATGTGGCGCCACATTAACCACACCATAGGACCCTTCAAAGTACCCTCCTACCACTTCACCATCCTATTGCATCATCAACTGCACACCACTTGAGACCCACCATGTGGGACCCACTTCTATGTCACCATGAATAGTGATTAGTGAATAGTGCCCATGAATAGTAATTTATGAATAGTGATTTATGAATAGTGGATTCACACCTAATATAGGTTATGTTAGTGAGAGTATATGTTTAGTATAATAAATTATTACATTTAAATTATATTACATTTTATGGCCCTAATTCTTTAAATTTATTGTACTAAATATAAAAAATTAGGGCCATAAAATATAGTATTTATTAAACATAATAATTTATTTTACTAAATATAATGAATTAGGGACACTCTTCCTATTATGAAATTGATTCTACATTTTTAGGACTTACCATTTAAAATTTAGTTTTTTAAAATCCATTTTGTTTAACACTTAGCTTTTAGAATTTTAGGATCACAAGATAGAATGAGAAAATAAATTTCAAATAATGTTACATATGTAATAGATTTATACCATTTATTATGCCCCCCCCCTTTTATCTAATTGAGCATGCCCTACCTACTTTACCTACTTTAGTATGCCCTACCTAATTGAATACTCTAGTTTGAGGGTGATTCCTAAATAATTTGTGGCATTTTCAATCAATGGGTATATCAATATGCATAAATGAATACCCTGTAGCATACAAATTGTAACATACATATAGTCATGATATGGTCACTCATACACAACATCTACCTCATACCTATTACAACATGTATGTATGTAATCACTCATATATGCAATCTACCTATAGTCATGATATGATAACATATAATAGAGATGAATGTAGCTAGTCAACCAAATACACTTCATCTAAAATAAAATGAATCAAAACACTATTAAAAATTCATCCTAAATATATACTAGTCACTCCAAAACAAATTTTAGATAGATGGGTCAATCTATACATTCTTCAATTCTAATCTCATGCATTAGTCCAAAGTTGCATAGAAAGTCATATTATAGCATCCAAATTCACATAAGACACTCCCGCATCGACCCTCATCATCCCTAATAACTCTTTAATTAACACTTATGTTACCTTATCATCCCAGTCACTCCTTAATTGTCTCTCATTATCCCTCATTTTCCCTAATCACTCACTCATTGGCTATCATCATCCTTCATTATATCTAATTAGTCCCTCATCATCCCTAGTCACTCCCTCATCATCCATTGTCATCCCTCATTATCCCTAATCATTGCTAAACACTCACTCATAAATACCCATCATTCCTGATCATACCTAATCACTCTCTCATCATCCTTAGTCACACTCTTATAATCCTACATCATTCTTCTTCATCCCTAATAACTATGTTTACTCCTTAGTGATAAAATTGATGTTGGTGTGGTCTTTGGATACATGGATGTATATGTGGCTTATAATATTAGTTAATATCATGAAAACTATAATCCTCATCAATGCTAAATTAATATGATGTTGGTAAATGAAAATAGCTTTATTGCGAGTCCAATTTGCATTCCATTCTTGAGTTTCATTTCAAGCCTATGTTGCATTGTAAGCCTAAGTTGCATTTCAAGCCTATGTTGCATTGTGATCCTGAGTCACATTTTCAACTTGAGTTACATTTCGAGCTTAAGTTGCTTTGGGAGCCCAAGTTATATTTCCATCCCAAGCTACATTAGGATCTTGATTTATAGTGGGAGCTTGAGTTGTATTTCCAAACTAAGTTTCATTGTGATCTTGAGTTACATTGTGTGCCCAAGTTACATTACCAATACAAGTTACATCAAGAGCCTAAGTTATATTGGAAGATTGAGTTGTATTGGCATCACAAGTTGCATTGATAAGGATGCATTTTTCTAAATGATCATGATTATCATGGGATCCTTATGAGTGTCATGACATGGATTTTAAATTATAAATATTGTGGGGGTGAGGATGTTCTTTGAATTCCTATGGGAAAACAAGTTACAACAAA
>JARHVA010004200.1:1042500-1090000 GCA_037957365.1 Torreya grandis
TCTTTTCCTGAATATTTTTTTGCAAAGTATAAAGCTGCTATGGGTGATGCATTAGCTACAATATCCTTTTGTAGAATAAATTAGAATATAAAGGCAGTAAATGAGAAATTGTGTGTAGAAAGAAAAGCTCATAAGGAGACGATGCAATTTCATAAACAGCTTGGTGTTAAGTTCTGTAATGTTATTGATGATTATTTTGGTTGTACAGATATAAAGAAATATAGGCAATATAGACATAAGAAAAATAAATATTCTCAGTCTCAGGCATGCAAATGTTCTCCTAGAGAGACTAAAGAAATATAGACATCTAGAAATAAGTTTAAGAAAAAGAACTTTAGAACAAAAAGAACTTTTAGGAAAAGAAAACATGGTTTCCAAAAGGCTCCAATTAAGTTTTTTCTTTGCCAGGGAAATCATTATGCAAATAAATGTCCAAAGAAGGATAAGAATTCTAAAAAAGTTAACTTCCTTCAAAGCCATAATTTGCATGAAGATGAATATATCTTGCTGACTAATGAAGATCATAATCAATATGATTCAGATATTTCTTAGAATGACTCATCTTTAGAATCTGATAATAATCAAATTAATATGAATCAATAAGAATATAGCTCAGACTCTGACTCTTTAGACTTTGATTTAGAAATAGGATTTCAAATCCATATGATGTCTGCTCAGTTTCCTGATAGTTTAAGTTTATCTCATCAAATATCTTTTCTTAAAGATAAGTATAATAATTCTCCTGCCTATATGGTTTCTGAGAAAATGTTTTTGCAACAACAAATTGCTAATACTGAGAAACGATATTCTTTGTATCTTTCTCAACAGAAAAAACAAAAAGAAATGCTTTCTAATAAGTTTTTAGCTAAAGCTCTAGAAATTTAGGTGGCCTATCAGCGTGATAATTTTGAACGGCAAGCCTAGAGAACAAAGCGTATTGCTTTACTCCAAACATTTCTAGTCTGAGCTCAAGAAGAATTAAAATAGTTGCTGAAAGAAGAAACTCTTGATGATGAAAAAGAATAACTCTTTGAAGAAAAGTTAGGTAAAATGTCTGACACATTTTCTTGTTTTCTAGGGGAACACTCTCATGATATGGAAAATAGTATACATTAGGTCTCTGTACATATAACTAACAATCCTATCTATGAGCTGACTATAAAATGGAATGGGTTTAAGCCCTATAATCTAGATGCACTGCTAGACACAGGAGCTGATATATCTTTAGCTCGTTATCATTCTATTCCCTCATATATGTGGCAGAGTGACTTTCATAGGCTTACCTTTAATACTAAAACAGTTGTCTTAGAATTATCTACTCATGTTCCTATTGCTCTAGGAGATTCTATATACAAGTTCAAAGTTGTTCAACATGAGATGCCTATGTTTGACATGATGATTGGATCTTATAACTTATACAGTTTCTATCCAATTACCATCTAGCCGCATGAGATTCTTCTAGCACAAAAATACTCCTTGTACAAGAAGGGTAAATATGAATTTAGAATTCCTTTAAAGGAAAATTTCAAGAAACATACAGATAACAAATGGATACATCAGAAAATGAATCTTTGTCAATCCAGTATTGAGCTAGTGGTTTCAAAATTTTTAAAGGATTGTTGTTTAGAAAATCCACTTGCCTTTAGGCATAGAAAAATTCATGAATGCCATATAGAACTTAATTTTCTTACAGATAAAAATGGAAAGTAGCATGAGCCACAGTTTAAGGCACATCATTTAGGTATGTCTCCATCCTTAAGAGAAGAATGCTTTCAAGAAATTTAGCAGCTCAAAGAGCAAGGACTGATCTGTGATTCACATAGCCCATGGGCTTGTGAGGCATTCTATGTCAATAAAAGATCTGTAGAAAAATTCATGAATGCCATATAGAACTTAATTTTCTTACAGATAAAAATGGAAAGTAGCATGAGCCACAGTTTAAGGCACATCATTTAAGTATGTCTCCATCCTTAAGCGAAGAATGCTTTCAAGAAATTTAGCAGCTCAAAGAGCAAGGACTGATCCTTGATTCACATAGCCCATGGGCTTGTGAGGCATTCTATGTCAATAAAAGATCTGAACAGATCCAAGGAAAGAAAAGGTTGGTAAAAAAATATATTCCTCTCAAAAAACATGTTGTTCCAATCCAACATCCAATCCCATCTAAAGATGAGATTTTACAAAGAATCAGTGGCAGTAAGGTTTACGATAAGTTTGATTTAAAGTCTAGTTTTTGGCAGATTCAGGTTGTAAAATCTGACAAGTATAAAACAGCTTTCATAACACCATTCAGACAATATGAATGGAAATTTTTGCCCTTTGGTTTGAAAAATGCTCCAAGCATATTTTAGGGCATGATGAATAAGATTTTTTCTATGTATTCTAATTTTATCATTGTCTACATTGATGATATCTTAGTTTTCAGTAGAACTCCTAAAGAACATGTTGAACATCTAGAATAGTTTTACAAAGTGGTTTATGATAATGGATTAGTTCTATCTACTAAAAAGATGGTTACATTTCAAACAAAAATTTAATTTCTTGGTGTCATCATTAGCTCAGGTGAAGTCAAATTTTAGGATCACATTCTCAAAAATAGCACAAATTTTCTTGATGTCCTCAGTGATAAGAAGATGTTGCAGAGATTTTTAGGTTGTGTTAACTATATAGCTAGATACTATTATAATGTTGCTCAAGATAGAATTTTTATAAATAAATGACTGTCTAAACATCCTCCTAATTGGTCTGATGAATTGACATAGGCAGTACAAAGAATTATGAAAAATTGTGCACAATTACCTTCTCTTCAGCTACTAGGTGATGGTCTTAAGATCATTGAGACTGATGCTTCAGATCTATACTGGGGAGTTGTTCTTAAAGAAAAATTAGTAAATGGTTTAGAAAATCCATGTAGATATGCTTCTAGTTGTTTTAAACAAGCTCAAAAGAATTATCACTCAACGCATAAAGAAATTCTTGCTATTATAAAAGCTATACAAGATTTTATGTTCCTTTTTAGGTTTGAAAAATTTCTTGTTAGATCTGACCAAAAAAAATTTATGAGTATTTTATAGACCACTGATAATCTAAAGAAAGGATCAGTTAGTAGATTGATTCATTGGGCTATCTATCTCGCTGACTTTGACTTCACAGTGGAACATATTGCTGGGAAAAAGAATTGTCTTGCAAGTTTCATTTCCAGAGAATTTCATTCAAACTCTGATAAAGTAGTTATGGTAGTCACTACTATAGTTTGTGATGAATTTCATGACCATATCTAGAGATATATTCCATCCATTTCTACTCAATTAAGAAATGAAGCCACTTTACTCAAAACAAAGTATTATGAAGTAGTAGAGTAGATGAATAATTTGAATCTACCATGGACTACTCAATTTGCAGAACCATATGGTTCAAGTTCCTGTTCGACATAATTCTATATCGAGAAGGTGATAATGCAAATTATTCTGGTCTGAATAATCCTTTCAAACATCTCATTTGTCATCAAGGAACTAAATTTTTCTTTCAATGGTCTACCTTCTGGCCAAGTTTCAATGTAGGTAGTGAAATTTTTTGGGATTCTAGAGAAATTCTAGATTATTTATTTGAATTCTTAGATTATATTATGCGAACTAAAGCTTCTGATAATCCATAAGTTATAATACCTCTAGCTTAGGTTAGAAATATTTTCATTGCTCTAAGAATACCATTCCATGTAAAGTTTGAGCTACATGCAGTCCATAATCATCAAAGAAATATTCAAGCTTCCTTTCAACCTGCTATTCCTCTCAGAGCACTATGAAGGCAATTAACTATTTCTCATCAAGCTATATTTCTACCAACACCTCCAGTTCATATCCTATGGACTCCCTCTGCACTATACATGGATTACACTGATGATAATGAAAGTAATAATTCACCTTATTCACCCCAAGGTGATTATGAATTTTGTGATGATGACTAATTATGGGGTCTATCTATAATCGTGAATGTGGGCACATTATCCCTTTTGCACGTAACGTAAAGTGGACCTCACCACTTTGTTAAAGGTGGTATTTTGTCAACTGTGTCGGTAGATTTACTTTCTAGTTGTTTCTCTTCGGTGTGTGGTGGGCCCATAACCCATTTTTGTTTCACATCTTTTGTCTATACCATTGATCTCACCACTTGCTATTGACCGTTGATCTCTTCATTCTCATGTTATAAATCATATGAGTTATAGGCATTCAATTTTTCATTTGGTCTTTAACATTTAGACTGTCTAAGTCTTGTCTGGTTGTAAAGCTTTATAAGCTTGTAATTTAGTATTTGCCTCAAGCTTCTAAGCTTGTGTGTCTGTACTAAGTCTTGATAAGATACATATATATATATATATATATATATATATATATATATATGAGCATGGTTATGGTTTTAATATATCTTCAAAATCTGTTATGCTTCTACTATGCTGTATACTAGGCGTAAATTGGTATCATATATATATATATATAGATATATATGTATGTATGTATGTATGTATGTATAGGTGGTCATATACATCTAGAACTATGTATAATCTAGCTAATAGAGTCCAACATCTAAGCATGGTACCCACTATATGTAATAATGGATTTTAGGCATTGTATACAATGATACTTGGACATAATGCACTAGATGGAGAGTTTTGCATCAAGATATACAAACAAAACCAAATGAAAACTCGAATGTGAAACTGAATGCTTGTAACCTGAATCATCTCTCATATTTATAACATGAGAATGATGAGATCAACGGTTGATGCAAAGTAGTGCAATTGATGGAAGAAACACAAGATGCAAAATAAAAGTGGGTTATGGGCCCACTACACACTGAAAGAGAACAAAAGATAAAGCATCTATCAACACGACTGATAGAATACCACCTTTAAAAAAGTGGGGAGGTCCACTTTACTTTACGTGTGAAAGGGATAACGTGCCCACATTCATGATTATGGATAGACCCCGTAATTAGTCATCATCACATAATTCATAATCACCCTAAGGGGAATACAATGAATTATGACTGTCTTGGTCCATGTATAGTGCTGAAGGCATCCTGAGAATATGACTTGGAGGAGTCGGTGGAAATATTGCTTGATGTGAAACGGTGATGCATTTCCATAGTGATACAATAGGAATAGCAAGTCAAAGGGGAGATTGCATATTCCTTTGATGATTTTGTACTGAATGGAGTTCAAACTTGACATGAAAAGGTATTCATTAACAATGAAAATATTGTGAACTTGATTGGGAGGTATCCTGACTTCTGAATCATCAGAAGCTTTGGTTGGCATAATATAATCTAAGAATTCAAATAAATAGTCTAGAATTTCTATAAAATCCCAAAAATTTTCACTCCCTGGATTGAAGCTAGGCCTGAAAGTAGACCAGTGAAACAAGAATTTAGTTCCTTGATGACAAATCAAATGTTTGAAAGGATTATTTAGTCTTGAATAATCTACATTATCACCTTCTCTATATAGAATAATAGTCGAACATGAACTTGAACCATCTAGTTTTCACAAATTGAGTAGTCCATGCTAGATTCAAATTATTCATCCGATCTACTACTTCATAGGATTGATTTTTGAGTAGAAAAATTTCATTCCTAAGCTGAGTAGTAATTGAAGGAATGGATCTCTAGATATGCTCATGAAATTCATCACAAATTTTAGTAGTAACAACCATAATGACCTTGTCAGAATTTGGATGAAATGCTCTTGAAATAAAATCTACAAGACAATTCTTTTTCCCAGTAATGTGTTCTACTGTGAAGTCAAATTTAGATAGATAGGTGGCCCAACGAATCAATCTACTAACTGCTCCTTTCTTCAAGTTATCCATAGACTACAAAATACTCATAAAGTTTTTTAGGTCAAATCTAATAAGAAATTTTTTAGACCTAACAAAAAACATGAAATCTTGTATAGCTTTTATTACAGCAAGAATTTATTTATGAGTTGAGTGATAATTCTCATGTGCTTGTTTAAAGTAATTAGAAGCATATATGCATGGCATTTTTGAGCCATCTACCAACTATTCCTTAAGAATTGCACCCCAATATAAATCTGAAGCATCTGTCTCAATGATCTTAAGACCAGTGCCTGGTAGCTGAAGAGGGGGTAATTAAGTACAATTTTTCTTAATCCTCTGAACTACTGTTATCATTTCATTAGACCAATCATGAGCATTTTTAGATAATCTTTTATTTAGAAGAATTCTATCTTGGGCAACATTATAATAATATCCAGCTATGTAATTTACATAGCCTAGAAATGTCTACAACATTTTTTATCACTAAGAATATCAAGAAAATGGGTGATATTTTTAAGAACATGATCATAAACTTTGACTTCCCTTGAATTAATACTGACACCAATAAATTCAATTTTTGTTTGAAATGTAACCATATTTTTAGCAGACAGAACTAATCCATTATAATAAACAACTTTGTAAAATTGTTTTAGATGCTCAACATGTTCTTTAGGAGTTCTATTGAAGACGAGGATATCATAAATATAGATAATGATAAAATTGGAATACTGAGAAGAAATATGATTCATCATTTGCTGAAATATGCTTGGAGCAGTCTTAAGACTGAATGGCAAGACATTCCATTCAAACTGGCAAAATGGTGTTATAAAAGCTATCTTATACCTGTCAGATTCTGCTACCTGGATTTCCCAAAACCCAGACTTTAAGTCAAACTTACTATAAACCTTGCTGCCACTAATTCTATACAAAATTTCATCTTTTAAAGGAATAGAATGTTGAACTAGAACAACATGCTTATTGAGAGGAATATAATTTATTACCAATCTCTTATTTCCTCTAACCTATTCAGATCATTTATTGACATAAAATGCTTCACATCCCCATGGGCTATGTGAATCATGAATTAGTCCTTGCTCTTTGAGCTACTGAATTTATTGAAAGCATTCTTCTCTTAAGGATGGAGACATACCTGAATGATGTGCCTTAAATTAAGGCTCAAGTTGCTTTTCATTTTTATTTATAACAAGCTTTAGTTCTATCTAGCATTCATGAACTTTTCTATTTTTAAAAGCAAGAGGATTTTTTGAATAACAATCTCTCAAAATCTTGGCAACAACTGGTTCAATGGTAGATCGATAAAGATTAATCTTTTGATATAACCATTGATTATCTACTGCTTTTCTTACCTTGCCTTTCAAAGGAATTCTACATTCATATTTACCTTTTTTATACAAAGAATATTTTTGTGCCAAAAGAATTTCATGAGGTTGAATAGTAATTGGATAAAAAGTTGCTAAGTTATCTGATCCCATCATCATGTTGAACATGGGCATCTCATGTTGAACAACTTTGAACTGATATATAGAATCTCCTAGAGCAATAGGAACATGAGCAGATAATTCTGAGACAACTATTTTAGTATTAAAGGTAAGCCTATGAAAGTCACTATGCCACATATATGAGGGAATAGAATGATAAAGAGCTAAAGATATATCAGCTCTTGTGTCTAGCAGCACATCTAGATTGTAGGGCTTAAACCCATTCCATTTTATAGTCAGCTCATAGATAGGATTGTTAGTTATATGTACAGAGACCTGATGTATACTATTTTTCATATCATGAGAGTGTTCCCCTGGAAAAACAAAAAATGTATTAGACATTTTACATAACTCTTCTTCAAAGAGTTTTTCTTTTTCATCATCAAGAGTTTATTCTTTCAGCAGCTATTTTAATTCTTTTTGAGCTCAGACTAGAAATGTTTGGAGTAAAGCAATATGCTTTGTTCTCCAGGCTCGCCGTTTAAAAGTATCAGGCTAATAGGCTGCCTGAATTTTTGGAGCTTTAGCTAAAAACTTATTAGAAAGCATTTCTTTTTGTTTCTACTATTGATAAAGATGTAAGGAATATCATTTCTCAGTATTAGCAATTTGTTGTTGCAGAAATTTTTTCTCAGAAACCATATAGGCAGGAGTATTATTATACTTATCTTTAAGAAAAGATATTTGCTGAGATAAACTTAAAGTAGGAAACTGAGCAGACATCATATGGATTTGAAATCCTATTTCTGAATCAAAGTCTGAAGAGTCAGTGTCTGAGCTATATTCTTGTTGATTCATATTAATTTGATTATTATCAGATTCTGAATAAGAGTCATTCCAAGGAATATCTGAATCATACTGATTTTGATCTTCATCAGTTAACAAGCTATATTCATCTTCATGGAAATTATGGATTTAAAGGAAGTTAACTTTTTTAGAATTCTTATCCTTCTTTGGACATTTATTTGCATAATGATTTCCCTAGCAAAGAAAAAACTTAATTGGAGCCTTTTGGAAACCATGTTTTCTTTTCCTAAATGTCCTCTTTGTTCTAAAGTTCTTTTTCTTGAACTTATTTCTAGATGTCCAGATTTCTTTAGTCTCTCTAGGAGAACATTTGCATGCTTGAGACTGAGAATATTTCATTTTATTATGTCTATATTGTCTATATTTCTTGATATCTATACAACCAAAATAATCATCAACAACATTACAAAACTTAACACCAAAGGACATTGTAGCTAATTCATCACCCATAGCAGACTTATACTTAGAAGAAAAATATTCTAGAAAAGATTCAACATATCTGATCTTATATGTGGGATTAAAAATCTTGCCTAAACTATATAACAAATTTTCCATGTAGCACATGTATTCATCTATGCGAGTCATATCACATAGTTGAGCTCTAAGGAATTTGGCTTTATTAGCTTCTTTTTCATTATCCACTACCCTGACAAATTTTGAGTATAGGGCTTGACAAAGGGTAGAAACTGGCTCAGCATGATTGAGTAATGCCATCTTGGAATTGCTGGTCACAAGCATCCCACCATTCATTAATATTACCTATAAATCCATTGGAAATCTATTCAGTCATATTGCATGGATCTTTCTTTAAGCCAAAGATTTGGACACTGGACCAAGAAAGTATAGTGTGAATCATTTCTTTTCTTTTTGTAGATGATTCATAATTAAACTTCCAAAAGAATGGTTGTAAGTTAAGAGTTCTGATCTAAGAATCTAAAGGAGGTCTAGAGGTAGAAGATTCTCTTGATAAAAATATCCTTCCTTTTCAGCTTCTTCTATTTTAGCCATTCTTATCTGGAATATTTTATCAGCTACATTATCTGAGTCTTTTCCTTTTGCCTTAGCCTTTTTAACCTCTTCCTTTTATAGTTTTATAACCTTATTCCAATTCTAAGAATCATAAGCAGGATCTGATACAGAAAGAATCCCTACTTGAGATTGGGAAGATTTATCTGATACTTTTTGAAGAATATCAGGTATTAAGGGAATATTCTGTTATTGATTTACTATTTCTCTGGTAACACTATCAATATTTGAAGAAGTCTCTACTAATTTTTCATCTATTTTGAGATAAAGAAGAAAGACTAGAATTAGTTTTTTGCTATTCTTTATCACAAAAAATCATTGTAGGTTGATGTTGTTTCTCTTCGATTTCATTTAAAACCTTTCAAAGACATAATGTTTGTGTACCTAATGAAGTGATTGTAGTATATTCTACTTTTTTAGATTAAAGAGAAACTAAAATTTATTTATTTGATCTCCATGTAACCAAATTATAATCAATTGAAAAACATTCCCTTATGTTGACTTTCGATCATACAAATTACCACCCCAATCAAAATCCCTAAAAACAAAAAGATACAACTTTTTAATATAGTAAATACCAAAGCCAATAGTATATTTTACATACCTTAAAATACTCTTGGATTCCTTCATATATATTTTATATGGCTTAGACATATATCTTGATACAAGAGAAAATAAATAAGTAATATATGGTCTTGTGTGAGTTAGAAAATTAAGATTCCAACAATACTTATATAAGTTATCTCATAAACTATTTCAACACCATCTTCTCTACATAGCATAACTCCATGAGTTGTTGGAGTAGAGACTCATTCACAATCAACCATATTGAATTTTTTCAACATATCATTTGCATACTTTGTTTGACAAATGAAGATGTCATATTTCCTTTGATGAACCTCCATCCCTAAAAATTATTTCATGAGACCTAAATATTTCATTTAAAATTCACTCATTATATTTATTTTGAATTCATCCTTCATCATATAATTACTACCCATATACAATAAATCATCAACATACAAACTTATAATAAGGATATCATTAACTTCTTTCTTATAGTAAAGAGTAGACTCATTTTTTCTTCTATAAATACATTCTGCTAAAAATATCCATCAATCCTAGCATACCATGCTCTGGGTGCTTGTTAAAGGCCATATAAATAACTATTTAATCTGTATACATAGTCTTCTTTACCTTGTAATTAAAAAACCATGTGTTTTTTATACATAGAGTTCCTCTTCTAAGTATCCATTCAAGAAGGAAATTTTAACATCCATGTGATGTATTCTCTATTTATTTTGAGATGCTAGTGAAATAACCATTCTTATGGTCTCTTGAATAGAAATTAGTGAAAATGTCTCTTAATTATCTATGTCATTTCTTTGAATGAAACCTATTACAACTAGATGTACCCTTTGTCTTTCAACACTACCATCACTATTATAATTAGTCATGTAGACCCATTTAGTAAAAATACACTTATTATCATGTGGAAGTTCTATAAGTTTCTAAGTATCATTTTAATGAATGTAATCCATTTATTCATGTATTATTTTCACCCAAACATCATTAGTATATGAATATTCAAAACATGATGGTTCAAAGTCAGCTTGTGTAATTAAAGCACAATATATTATCTCACCACTTGGACGTTCTTCATGTGTTTAACATCTTGTACACTGATAAATTTCACTTAAGATTTTTACCTTGCTTGAATAAATAGGAGTTAAAGCTAGAGTTGTGCTTGGACTACATGCTCTATATGAGGGAATATTCAATGTACTTGTACTTGAAGCTAAGACTGTGCTTGAAATACATTCACTGGATGAGGGGCTACTTAATGGACTTGTAGTACTTGGCACTAAAGTACTAGTAGATTTGTCATTATCACTATCATAAAAAATACCATCAATAAAAATAAAATTATACTTCTCAATATTTTATTTATCTTTGTCATGACCATACACTCACCCTTCATAAAAATACATCTTTTTACACAAGTTAAATATTAGTGATATAATTATAAAGCATATAAGCTTTGGTTTTTCATTATAGCCCAAAAAAATACAAGACTCGCTCTTTGGATTTAATTTATTCAAATCATAATCAACTACATGAACATACGCTAAATAACAAAGAACTTTGTAATATTTGACATTAGTCTTCTTTTCATACCATGCTTCATATGGAGTCATATTTTCAAGTGTACTAGTGGGACATCAATTGAGAATATATACTACTATATCAAATGCATTACCCTAAAAAGAATTATTCAATTCCTTTGTTTATTATATACTCCTTACCATTTCAACCACTATATAGTTCTTCCTTTTACCCACACCATTTTATTTAGGGGTGTTAGTAGTTGTGATTTTTCATTTGATGCCATGCAAGTCATAATAATTCATAAAATCTTTTGAACATAGTTCACCTCTATGGCCAATCCTTAAGCACTTTATTTTGTAACCACTTTCATTCTCTACAAGGCCTTTAAATATCTTAAATATATCTAATGCTTCATTTTTTTGGTTTAAAAAATAAAACCAACACTTTCTTCAATAATAATCAATGAATGTAATGAAATGTGATGACTTACACAAACTATTTTTTTTGTATAGGATCACAAATATCAGAGTCAACCAATTGAAGTAGATCATAATCACTCCATGTACTAAATTTTGGAAACTCTTCTCTTACATAATTGCCTTTAATATATCCTTCACAATCTTCCTTATTATATTTAACCTTTTTAAAACCATAAACCAATTATTTTGATGTTAGTAACATCAAATTTTAAAAATTCAAGTGTCCATACCTGAGATACCAAAACAAACATTTATCTTCATATGCCATATTTGCAAGGCTATTACTATGCTATCCAAAATTCAATTGGAACATCCTATTATTAGACATATGTACAATTATATAAACCTTATTTCCTTGATTTTTGTCATAGATCGCATCTCTTATCATCAAAAATCACCTTATAATTCTTGTCACATAGTTGTCCAATACTTAGCAAATTATGTTTCAACTTTGAGATATAATAAATATCATTAATACTTTTCTTACCTTCTATAGTATTCACCACCATAGTTTATTTTTCTTCAACCTCCAAAGATTTATCATCACCAACTTTGATATTGGTTTTAAAATTTATATCCATTATATAAAATAACACATTATTCCTTGACATGTGATTATAACAAGTCTAAATCGAGATACCAAACCTAATTACGATTGATTTCATCCTTGTCATAATAAATGAATAGATTTCATAGAGCATCACCATCATCATTAGCATAATTATCACTTCTATTTTCATTTCTTACTTTTAATCTAAATTCCCAATCAAAGTGACCATACTTATGATAGTAATAACATTGAATATTTCTCTCGTCAAAACTACGTCTACCTCTTCCTCTTGTAACTAAAACACCTCTTCTTCCTCTATATCCTTTTGAATAATTTTAATTCATGTCTTTACCTTATCCTTGATTGCTTTTGATATTGTCTTTGCCTTGTATATGGCTATTCTTATTGCTAGTGTTCGTACCTTCATTCTTTGTGATCTTGAATTTTGAGGCAAAATCCTTTTCATTACTTTTATTTAATGTGTCTATTAGTCTTTACTCATAGGAAACAAGAGATATAACTAAGTGATAAAACTCAAGAGTTTTCAAATCTTTGTTTTCTTAAATAATGATGGTAACATTATTCCACCTTAGTGTTAGAGACCTTAACACCTTAATTACCACAACCTCTTTGTTTAACATTTATCCAAGTTTATCCATCTTGTTGACTAAATCCTTTAATCTTGCATATAAATCACCTCCACTTTCATCTTCTTGCATCTTTAAATTCTCAAATTCTCTTTTCAAAGATTACAATCTAACCACTTTGACTTATTAACTAACTTGATAAGCTTATTGCAAATTCTCCCAAGCATTCTTGGTTGCCTTTGCACCTGTAATTATTGTAAATAGGATATTGTTTATATCTATTTGAATATTAAATAAAACTTGTGATTTCTTATTCTTATCTTCCTTCTTGGCTTGCCTACCATTAGTTGTAATAGTGACCCAATCAACTAGTTCATCATAACTAGTTTATATAATCTACCATAAGTCTTTGCATGCCAAAAGAGTCATCATCTTGATGCTATAATAATCATAATAATTTACACTAAATTTTGGAATAGGAATGTTATTAGATTTTGAAATGATAAATTGTTAGAAAGATCTGAAATAAAAAAACAACCACCCAAACCAAGATCTAATACCAATTGATGATTTTCAAATATATAAAATAAACCATTGCATAATCAGAAGAAGAAGAAAACTTATAACATGATAAAAAAATTAGAAAAACAAAAGTAAAATTACTTCTTCAAATTATTTGAATCAATCTCCTTCATGAAAAATATTAATTATAATGAATTTATTAAATTGCATGTGAACATGTTTTTCTAATAAATGAATAAATCATTCTAAAATTATCTAAATAATAAAAATAAAAATAACTTGCATGAAAATAAACTAAACTTATATTCAACCTTTCTATAACTTTATTATTCTAAAAATAGTTTAACTAACATTAAAACTAATTATTAAATAATTTTATGATCTATACTAGTGTAGAACTTAGATTGAATAACACTATAACCAATATAAAAAACATACACTAAAAAAGAGTTGGATGTACATTCCATATTTATTGGTATTACTAAATCCCTTCTTTCCCCATCACAATACATTTATAATTATTTTTACATATCAAATATTTCAACAAAGCATCAAATTTTTCATCATCAGAATAAAAATTAGCTACAAAAAAATAGGGACAAAACTATATAGTAGTTGATGAAAAATAATAATAGTAAATCTGAATAATGGTGATGTTATAAAAAAAATATTTGCGTCCACATTTTAATGACTATCATAACATTTGACCCTGCATAATAAATTGTCCTTATTGTCTACTTAGTTAATACGACATGACTTCTTTTGAGTATAGAGATGAATATGCCAAAGAATGAATATTTGGTTGTGCCTCAATAATGAAATGCCTTCAACTTAATTATTATAACTTTTAATAAATTGATGGTTATATGTTACAAATATTTTTTTACCTGTAATAAGAATTTTATGATGTTTTTATTGATATTCGTATCTTTAATTTTTATTTATTAATTTTGGATGTTAAAAGTCTCAATAAATCCACTTTATTTTTTCATCTTGAGTATTGAGTAAAAAAAATAAAATTTTAGTAAAATAAGCACCATGAAATAAATTACAACACCAAGCTTAGAATTTCAAATAGCTCAGGTTGAAGTGAAAGCTTAAAGGTTTATGTAAATTTTTAAAATGTCAATTATATTTCATCTATTAAATATTATTGAATTATAAAAATATTTTTTATGAAATTTATTAAATTGAAGTATTAAAAAAATCATATTAATAAATTATCTCTAGAAATTAGGATGGTGATGGTGATGAAGCGATTGAGGGGATTTATTGGTCAGATTTGGGTAGTCCTCACCAAAATCTAATTTTTTGGCTATTGTTTCACTCAAAAATTATTTGTGGAAGACTATATTTCCTCTTTAAACCCCTAATGAAACATTAATAACTAATCATTATATGGCTTGGTAGAAGCATGAGAGGCCCTTGTTAGAATATTTGTTTACTATTCTAGGATATGGAAGAACTGGCAGTTGTTTCAATAAGTGTAAGCCAATCAGACTAGTGTGTAGGCCTTATTGGTGTCATACCAAAGTGTAGACCCTATTGGTGATTAATTTTTTTTTTTTTTTTTAATCAATACTCTTAGACTAAGTTGTAGATTGACAAGTCCAAGCCTTTGGCATGGGAATTCAAGTCATTCCTGAGCCAAAAGGCTTGGTTTTTTAATAGAAATTTAAATAGCATGATTATATTAATAATGTAATTGCATTATTAATGTGATAATTTTATTTACCACATTAATAACATGATCAGGTTAGTTAATAACATGATTGAATTATATATTCATAACACACAAAAATGCATGTTTACTCTTGAGCTCAAATTTTATATGCATTCTTATATGTTATTGAGATCCCTAATAGTGGTGTTATTTAATGTGATATGGGAAGGGTCCCTAACCTTGGATAGTGATTACTTAGTTTTAAGGTGTAAGCCATTATAAATTTATGATATAAATAATTTTATCATGAGATGTCATAAAATGCATTTTTTGTACCTATGGCCAAAACATAGCTTATGGAATACCAATCTAATTGTGCATTTGAAGTAAATTAGGGCTATTTCAAGCCCCTTGAACCTAATCACATGACTATAAAATATGATATTTTGGGGTTGATTGACTCCAATTTCATTAGCTTGATTGAAGCAAAGAAACATTATTTATTTATATGCAAGTTTTACATGTATAAAATGTGGTTTTGAACTCAATAAACTTGAAGTCATCATCTAATGAATGGAAATGTTGATTAGTTCAATTGTGGAATTAATTAGGGTCAAAACGAGCCATATTAACCTATTTTAAATCATATATGATGTGCTTTAGAGTGAGATAAACATTAATGCCATGTCATATATATAATTAAACGGAGAGTTAATTCATTTAATTGAGGAGGCATATGAGGCTAATTTGCACTGCTTCAAGAGAAAGATATGATTTAGGGAAAAGTTAAGTCTGATTCTATCATGAATTGATCTAATTAGTCAGTTTGTGTAATTAGGGGTGTGATTTGGGAAAAATTGATCCCCTAAACCAAATTTATGGATAAATAAATTATATAATATATGCAACTTGTATGGCTTAACTAACCCTAATTTTATCAAAAATGTAAACACAAAAGCAATTTTTAGGAATAGGTGAATAAGTATCTCAATTTTTATTTAATTAACTTAGTGATTGGACATGATATCCAATATCTTAAACCTCAAACCCTGTATCATTTACCTTAAACCCTAAACCCTGTACCATTTACCTTAGACCCCAAACTCTTTAAATTTTAGACCCTAAATGCTAAACCAATCAACTTAGCCTCAATTAACATCCTTTATATACTAATAATTAGTTTCAAAAGGATAAAATTTGTCAAAATTGCATCACTTATTATCATAATTGACTTAATTAGTTCAAATTGTGATGATGTGGGGGCTAATTGAGCCTAAAATCATACTCTTTACTCATAGATCTAGGTTTAAGGAGCTCAAGTTTGCCCCAATTACCTTCACAATTGTATCTTATATACCTTGAAACCTATACCCTAAAACCTAAACCCTAAATTTCTTAATCCATAAACTCTAAACCATAAATATAAACTCTTTAAACCATGAACAAATAATTTTAGCCTAAATTAACATCATTTAGACTAAGAATTAAATTCACATAGCTCAGGTTGGCTTAAATAACATGAATGATTTCCCCATTTGACTAATTCATTCAACTTTCATGATGACATGGGGTATAATGACAACCCAAAAATATATTTTATAGTCCTAAATATGTCCAAGTGATTCAAATTGTCCTTAATTAGATTTGTGATTATCCCTATGTACCATGAAACCTAAACCTTATAGGTCTTAAACCTAAGACCTAAACCATAAAATATATAACCTATATTTTAAACCCTAAACTAATTAGTTTATCACTAATAAATATCATTTAGAGTAATAAGTATGTATATATATTACATGTAATTTGGCATGAATTGTATTATTCATTGTCCAAATTGACTAAAATCGATGAGCAATTTATGATGATTTGGGTGATAATTGAGCCTAAATACAAAGTGTACCCTATGTACACCCTAAACTATATATACATTAAACCCTAAGCCCTAAACCATAAACCTAAGCATTATACCCTGAACTATAAATCATAAACATTCATTATTTACAATTCAATTTAGCCCCAATTAATATCCTTTATAGTAATAATTAGGTTCACATGGCATAGACAAATTAAAACTTATATACACCCTTAAACCCAAACCCTATGTCTGAATCCCTACGTTTCCTAGAACATAAATTTTAAGGCCTATGCCCTAATCCCTAAACCCTATTTACTAATGAAATAATCCCTAACCCTTAAACCCTATGCACTAATTTCCTAATCCCTAATATATATTAATTATAACTTGATCATGTTATTAAATAATGTGATCATGTTATTATTAATAAATACAAAACTCACTTTTCAAATTCTATGTTTAACTTGAATTGAGTATTACTAATAACACGATCACATTAAATAATGAGATCATATTATTGAATAATACGATCATGTTGTTATTAATATAGACAAAACTCACTATTCAACATCTATTTTTAATCCAATTTGAGAATTATATACCAATAAACATTCTTTGCATTCTTTTGTGGGATCTGTGGTACTTTTAACCCCACTTTTGAAAAGCTATCAATTATCCTTGATTGGTGATAGATCACGTTTGAGGAAGAGGAATATGTTGAATAACAAAACATCGAAGCAACTAGAAGATTTGAGAGAGAAACACAAGATACAAATGCAAAAAATTTATGGTAGACAAGGTACAAACCCTAATCCTAATAAACCAAATACCATAAATAATGAATCAATTGACAATAATGAATTAAATAATGATGAAATTAATCATAATTAATTTAATAATGATGAAATTGACCATAATGAAATGAATAATAAAGAAATTGACAATAATTAATTATATAATATTGAAGTTTACATTCAAAGTTCTAAGTTTTTTATTTTGTTGATGATGAGTCTATGTATGATGGTTCACCCCACATGAATGAAGAAAATTTGCTGGAAACAAATAATGATGAAATTAACAATCAATAAAATTTCATGGAAACATATAATGAATAAAATGTCATCCCACCTCTAAATAATGAAATTAGTAATGATTTTGAAAAACCCTCTCAACAAATTCCCCCATTAACAACACCTCCAAAAATTGTGTGTAGAAAAGACAAGTGTTTAATTGAAGTTGATGAAAATATTTTAGAACCAATCCATAAAAAATTGTGTGATTGTAATTCAAGAATATTGGCTCAATAAATTTGGGATAATTTCCTTCATAATTTGGATTATGATAGTCAAATATGTCAATTATTTGTTTCATTGATAAAATTTATTAATATGAGACCTATAAGATACACATTAGGACTAAGAACAACTAACATGGATGATAAAAATAATGAAATTGTTAAAATTATACATAATGCATATCATACTGTAGGCTCAAAATCATCCACCCAAGATTATAATGTTTCTTGAAGTATACTTATGACTTGTGCAATAAGTGGCCAAATAGGAAAAAAATGAATGCTTTCAAAAATAGGCTAAACACTAAATATAAACATAAAAACATTAATGAAAGAAATTGAAAGACACGAAAGACTTAATGAACCTAATACCAAAGAGCTATAGTCATTCTATGGTAGGATTTCATGAAAAGACAAGACTATATCCAATACTCTCAAAGAGTTACTTGCTCAATTTTGGAAAGACAATACAAGAGTTTCACCCAATGTAGGAGGTATATTGAAAATAAGAGTTGGTTCTCATAACTGTGAACCACATCTAAAGAAATTCATGGATATGAATTTAACACAATTATACTATAAGTTTTTGGGAAAACATCCACAAATTTGTATTTATCAAAGATATTTTGAGATGGATAAACCTTTTTTTATAAAAAATAAATCACACATGCACTAGTTGTTATTGTAGGCAACATGTTGAATTTTCAATACACTATGATGTTTTTTGACATATTTATTGTATTTTACATACTAAAAATATCTTTTAAGAGTGTGGCATTGAATTTTCACCAAAATCACCCAGGCAATTTATTCTAACTAGTTTTTGTAAAAGCCCAGATGGACAATTATTTTTTAACAAATCATGTTTAAATGGAAATTACAACATTTATGGTGGATTGAAAAAATTAACAAATTGTATCCATGAGGATAGTACAAGCTCAATTAGATAGGAACTAGTTAGTTTAAGAAACTATAAGTCTGTGACTTATCAAGTAAAATATGGAAAAGAATCTAAAAGTTTTGATCTTGTTACACAAAAGATACATGTTTACAAAAAAAAAATTCAAATTTAGGGATAAAATTGTTTATGAATATGCAAGGCACACAGACAAGGCTAGATGGTTGAATGAACATTTTAATATAAGTAACGATACATTCCCACTTGGTTTGAATGTTTAAATAGTTGAATTTGCTGAAAATTACACATTCACACCCCAAATGGAACTTTAACCAAAATATTACAAATCATAACAAGTTGACATATTTATGCATATATCATTCATGCAAGCACCTAATAGTATAGATCACCAACAAAAAATGTTAAGTGAATCCTTTTTTTATATCATCGATGATCGATCACATTATTCAGAGTATGTGTAAGGTTATTTTCAAAAGTTTTATAAACAATTGATTCAGAGGAACATTACTTTCAATCAATAATACATTTGGTCAAATAATTGTATATTTCAATTCAAAAAAGCACAAACGCTTTATTGATTGAGTAGGATGCACATTACCACTGGTGTAGAACACATTTGGAGTTTCACCAAAGTTGGCCATGGAAAATAAGAGCATGATGGTGATGGAGCATGTGTAATCAAAGTTGTTGCAAGGGATGAGTTCAAATTTTAAGAGTGTGCTAATTTGATAGATACAAAAACCATGGATGAATGGTGTAATGAGAACATGTGTCATGGTACTCAACCAAATTCTACTATCTATAGATATTTATGGTTAATAGAGGAAGAACACTAGGCAAAGTATGAGGATTTTACTACTCTAATAGGTTCAAATAAGTTCCACTCATTTCATAACTCAAAAGTAAGTTCTTGGAATATTCATTACGAGATAATTGGTATGTTTTTTTTTTTTTTACATGCATGGACTCTATTTGGAATGAGTGTGACTCAAAAGAGTGGGTGGATGATTGGAGAACCAAACATCCAATTTAAATCAACACATATCAAGTTACAACAACATTTCAACTTACAAATATTACATTATTAGATGAATTTGACCATGTATTTGATCTAGTGTAGCCACGTAGAATATTTTTCATTAAATACAATTAATTCTAATTATATATCTTCATAGTGTTAGTAAAAATGGTTTTTTATGATACAGGGCATGTTTTTGTAGTTATTGTAGATGAGGACAATGAATAAGGCATGGATTCCTTTTTGTGTTTGTGTGTAAAGAGAGAAAAAATTGACTTCTCTAGTTATAGATGGCAAAAACATTGACTATCCCACTAGGTCAGTAGTAGTCATTGGAACTTGGTTTTGATGATATATTACTAAAAAATCAGATCAATGGTTTTTTGAATATTTTGAAATGCATAGAAAGATAATGCACTATTAAGATTTGATTCTTAAAATGAATATTCCTATTGAAAGTTTGGGTGTCAGACCATGATAATATTCTTGATACTATCAAAGTTAGAGTAGATCCTCATAGTTTGTTGGATTGAAATACACAAGTATGTTAACTTTTAAAATGTAGATGTAATCAATTTTACCAAATGTTTTTTGTTTTCTAGGTAGTACATATGAATTTATTTTCTAATTAATTATTAATAATTTTGTGTAGGATAGTGGTGCTAGATAATCTTCCACCTTCACATGGTTGGAACTATTAGTAAAAAATTTCATATTCTTGAACCTAAAAGAAGCTTGCTAAAAGTACTTAACATTTGTCCTTAAAATGAGGTTTCCTTAAATGAAAGAAGGTATTAAAGGAGCATCATGGCTATTTGAAGTGTTTAATGTGGTTAAATACCTTCATGAGTTGACCTATATTTTAGGATGGTGCTCTCCTTGATTACACTCTTATCTTAACTCACCATGTTCTTGCCTTCAATGCTCCACTTATTCATCAATCAAATTATTTTCAACTTCCATGAAGTAGTTCCATTATTATAGGGTAGTTTGAAATAACTTCAATGCTTATTTAAATTCATAAAATGACTATTTACTTGCTCAAGGAATAGGGGTATCATGTTTGACATTATTGAAATCATACTTCTTAGGAGATCATGGTCTAACTATCTCCCCATTCAACATTTATTCCTTCTTACCTACATGTAACTAATTTTCAACTCTCATGTTACCACTCTCTCATTGCATTCAATAGTATGTTCATGATATTGCATGATTTTAAATGTAGGATCCATAATTATGGCCATTCCTCCACCTTAATCATGGAAAGTAATTGTAATCATATTTTTAAGTCTTATTACATCTCAAAATATGATAAAAAACCTCAAATTAGAGACCTCTTTCTTTGGAGAGGAAAATTAGCTCATATTGATTCTTGACTAAACCAATCCACCTCATTAGTGTATCCAAGGTTGATAGTGTATATATCAAGATTTTTTTGATTCTTGACCTTCAAATGGTTTTATTTTACATATTTTTGAACCTAGGCTTAAAAATTACATTTTTATTATATTGGGAAAGGTGTTCTTGAGGGCAGAATGGGTGGTGTGTTTGTCTCTCAGGCCTAATGGGAGGCCAAAAACCTAGTATTAGACATTATCCAGCCCTTGGATATGTTATAAGTTCTAATATCTAGTTATAAAGCATTATATTGAGAGTTATACAACCACAAATTAAACTTTGATAATATTTATTGTCAGTGTTTCTACACTCTTGAATGGTAGTGAAAATGCACTTTCAAGTAGATTTGAATGTTGTGGCAATGTGATAATATGTAATTTTCCTATCCAAAAATTATCTTAGTGATATATTCTCAAGTGGAGGTATCTAAAACAAAAATGGTATTTACAGCTCAAGAAGTTACCTATTAAATGCCAAAAAAATGCATTTTAGGATCCGTAACTACAACTTGTCCAAAATATTGATATTGTAGGTTCTTCCCAAGTGATCCAATATTTCATTATACAAATTAAATAATCATGGTAATTATCTTAAATTTCACATAAATGAATCACAAGTTTCATTTTATGCATGTTTGAACTCAGGCTAAAAAACTACATTTTTCTTGTATTGGGAAGGGCATTCTTGGGGACAAAATGGGTGGTGGGTTTGTCATTTGAGCCTAATGGGAGGTAAATAACCTGGTACTAGATATTATCTTACCCTTTTTATGTGTTATTAGTGCCATTTTTTCTTAGGAAACATTAGAATGAGAGTTATACAACCACAACTTAAACTTTGACAACATTTGTTGTCAGTATTTTCATGCTCTTGAATGGAAGTGAAAATGCACTTTTAGGTGGATTTGAATGTTGTGTCATTGTGATAACATTTAATTTTCCTATCTAGATGTGATTTAAGTTATATATTATCAATTGGAGGTCTCAAAAGTATAAATAACATTTAGATCTCAAGAAGTTGGTTATTCCATGCCAAAAAATTGTATTTTAGGACCCATCACTGTAACTTGTCCAATGGATTGAAATCAAAGGTTAAAATTGAGTGATATAGATTTAGATTATAAGGATTAAATAGGTAGGGTAAGTATTTTACGTTTCACAAAAATTAATTATAGGTTTGATTTTATGTATGTTTAAACATAGGCTAAAAATTTGTATTTGTTTTGTATTAGGAAGGGCATTCTAGAGGATGGAATGGGTGGTGGGTTTGTCATTTTAAATTGATGGGAGGAAAAAAAATTGGTATTATACATAATCTACCCTTGGACATGTTGTTAGTTCTATTTTTGTGTCAAGAAGCATTGAAATGAGAGTTATGCAACCACAACTTAAAATTTGACAACATTTGTTGTCAATGTTTCAGCCCTCCTAAACAATAGTGACTCAATCATCCACATAATTTTCCATATTATTGAGTCATATATCCCTATTTCCTAAATTTCATACCTAATATACTAAATCATACTACTTACCCATACTCTCCTAAACTACACACCCCCATGCAATTCTTTCTCTCTCCCTTTTCTCACCTAGTTTTGCATGAAAGTGTATTTTAAGTGTTCAAGGTGATTTAGATGATAGAATAGGTTTGTGATATTTTCAAATATAGATTTTTGGAGTCCTAACACCCTTAAGGGAAAGGCATATAAATAAATATAACTATTAATGGGCATTGACTTGGGTCTAGAGACCTCAATATAGAGTTAAAGTACGTCAGGAGTGAGGTGATGAAGGTGTTGAATGAGTGAGGTGTTGAAGGGTTAGAAACTAGTCTTAATAATGTGCATTAGACATATTAGGCCAAATAGCCATTGAAGGGCCAAAGTGAAATAAATTTTAAATGAGTTTGGAGGCATTTGAAAGTAGATGGCATGGGTTGAATGAAGGTTGGATAGGTGGATATAAGAGCTATAAGAAGTGTTCTTAAAAGTGTTAAAGAAGAGGAAGGAATATAGGCATAGCCAAGCCTAGGGAATGCATAGTGAGAGAGTGTTAAGAGTGAATGAAAAAATGGGTAGGTTGGAGGATAGTAAAGGTGATGTAGGAGTATCACCAAATACATGTATAATCTATGTTGACAATAGTCTTAGGTAATTATTAAGACATATAAACTAGGTCAATTTAGTAAGTTTAATATGAATGAGTGAGACAGAAAATGACCAAGTTTAGTAAATTAATAAGATTGGTTTAGACTCTAACAAAGTGATAGTACTCACTCCTAATGAGGAGGAACTATACAATACCAACCAAAGAACTTACAAGGGCAAAAATACCATTTTTAAAGAGGTTATAACATATGTTATAGGTTTATCTCAATGGAGAAAGACTGTGTAAATGCTTTCTTGTTGCACATAATAAATATTTATGATTATTATTTCATTTTTTACATTAATTACCATTTTATAATATCATTTTAATCCTTTCATATTGACTACAAGATTAAATCTTAGTTATATTTTTGAAACCCTTAAGTATTATATATTTTTACTATTATAGTCATTTTTAGTTGCTTATTTACACATGAAAACTATTATATGAACTCAATTGTAGTATTGGAATATTTTAAGAGTTTTATTAACACCAATATATGTGTTAAATCTTATAAAATACCAACAATCTCTATGAACTATCAATAATTAGTTCTCGACGTAAAAAAATTTAGAGT
Source organism: Torreya grandis (assembly GCA_037957365.1). NCBI lineage: Eukaryota > Viridiplantae > Streptophyta > Pinopsida > Cupressales > Taxaceae > Torreya > Torreya grandis. The sequence goes on from JARHVA010004200.1 coordinate 1,066,791, forward strand.
AAATCCAAAGTAAAGGTTTCATGATTAAACACCTATAAAACTAAAATTATTGAAAAATAAGGTATGAAAATTTATGAGAAGATGGGTAATAGATATTATAAATTATTAAAAGTATCATTGGGTTGAAAATAGGTTTGAAATTTTAGGTATAGAGGATTGGTTTTCTGTACACTAGTAGAAGACCATTTTTAAAAATGTTATGCATAAGGTAAGATATATATATATTTTTATTTGAGTTATATAAACTTGGGTAATAATTGGAAAATATTATAATTTATAAAATAATACTATGAATTTAATTTTTAAGATCTATAAACTCTATTTTAAGAAATTGACCTATTGGAGTAACAACTAGGTCTAGAGATGTAAAAACTTAAAAAGATATAATTTGAGAATGAATGCTCAATATCTTAGAAACCTATAGTTGGTTGATTTACTATAATTTTTGAAACCTACATAAATCCTTGAGTTTTAATAAGATATATCCAAAGTGTGTTAAATAATAATTGTTCAAAGGAAGGAAAGCAGATTTGAGAGATTCATAACTAGTTAAGAGAAGACCTAATGAGTAATTGACTAGTTTAAAAGAAGATTGTTTGAGAGTGGATTTTGAATCGAGTTGAGAAAAATAGTGGATAAGTGAGGTTATAATTATTCATGATCTTAGAGTATATGAATATAATTTTCATAGCCTTCTTAAAAATAGAAGAGAAAACTATGCATTAGGTGGCATTAAGGGATGATAAAGGGTTTTGGCCAAAGATGGATCATTGTCTCATGAGTGAATATTATATTTTAGTTCAATAAATCTTCATTTTATTAGACTAAATATATTATAATCAAGGTCAAGTAGAAGATCATGTATGCATTATACAAGTATGAACCTGATTGGGTATGAGCTTTGAGAGAAATTAAATTACACGTTAATGATAAATTAAAAATTTATAAATGGGTGATGATAAATGAAAAAAAAAGAGTGTCATCACATATTTCCACTACACAAAATCAAATAAAAACTTTAATTTAATAAAATATGGGAGATTAGATAATTATATAATTGAAAAGAATATTTTTTTAATCCTCATTTGTGTATAACATTAAATATGATATCCAATAGATAATAGTTTGGAAGATCAAAATAAAATTATTTATAACATTTTAAATCATAACTAAATATAAAATAGATATATTAACATAATTATTATGAAAACTCCAGAAAAATCATATAGGCACATGTACAATGTCAATAATACATAGATTTCCATGATATGCATACAAAAAATTACATCTACCAACATAGTGTCTAATGTAGGGTGAATGTCATATACTCATATACAATGATAAAAATGCATACATTACCATATAGGCATATGAAAAGTCACATCTCATGTAAGGCATCCTAATCATCAAATAGCCTCCCTCTCTTTGCCTTATTCAAAGAAGACTCTCCCTAGGACATCATGTTGGTAGATGGAGATCTCTCTAATTCTTTGGATTACTATAAGCTCTAATTGCATATCTTATGCTCATAGTTCACTTGTAGCTAAACCTGTTCAAATATAAGTATTATTAAAAAATCAACATAAAATACATTGAACCACTTATTAAAAAATTAATTTTAAATTAAAATGAAAATTCATTTAAACATGCACTTACTAAAAGATCACGATCCTGATCAATCTATTTTTGATGCTTTAATGAGTCAGTGGCAAGCTCAGCTATTCAAATAGACATTTGAAATATGAAAGAAACATGAGAAGTTACCCTACTAATCATCAGAGTAGGATTATTAGATGCCATGGGTCAACCTTACATACATAATACATTCACATAAGTTATATTTCCCCATGTATGTAGTAAAATTATTAAAACAAGTCTATTTTTACAATTCAAAATTATAAGTTAATATATACCTCTATCAATCCCTCTGCGGATGACATTGTAGCATCAATGTCTAAATCCATCTTGGCTCACAATGATGGATAAGTGTCTACTTGAGCCATCAATTGAATGTAAACAAGGTCTCACTTACTTTAATAAAAAGTATCAAAGACATATATGGAAATGTTTTCTCCTTTATTAAACTGAGAGTGTATTTAATAGCGCTATACTTGAATTTTGAGATCCTTGATAGATAAATTTAACTTAAGCTTACAAGGAAAATATATATAGAATAAATGTATATATACCATAATATTAACTCAAAATTTTACCTCTATATAAGTCAAAGGTGTCATATTAACATAGATAAATGTAGTAATGGTTAGGTCTGTAACTAGATTCGAAAATGTAAACAATGATTGCATCAAATCAAATGCTATAAATGTCAACTGTGATGATGAAGGCACCATCACCTCCTATGACATAAAAAATGAGATATATATTACTCAATTTATATGTAAATTAATTGTTATTTAAATTAAATTTGTAATTATAACTTAAATTTAACATGACATTTATATAAAATATACCTACATATGTGTAGTGACTAATGTCTACACGCCAAATGTGTATGACAAAAAATCATCACTCATAAGTATATTATCTAGGCCCTCTAAACCACCAATGCCAGCATCATCAAAAGGTCTAGTCTATATAGCTCTATGAGATCTACAAGGGTAGGGTCGAGTATGCACATTAAGTGGTGTATCTCAAACATCAGTCTGTGAGAGCCTACTCATATGTTGAATGAGTGTATTAGTGAGCAAACTAAGTGCATATAGAGTGTTGATCTCTATGACCTACTAAAACACAAATGGGATATTATGTTTAAGTGGCTTTTGGATATGGATCTTTGTAGTCTAATTATGTGAATGACATGCACCTGGTAGATCCTGTACATAACCTTTCCAAATAATGTGAAACACATGCATGTGTAGAAAATAATTGGCTATATAATAAATATGTGATAAATAATATATGTAGATAATGTAACTAGTCATCATATCATGCCTAGATCCATATTTATTTTTTGATTATTTTGTATTTATGAATTATTTGATTTTTAAAAAAATTATCTTGATATTTAAAAAGTGATAACCAATGATAACATAAATGAGATGGTCATGGGGATTTATTGTATCATATGGTATAAGGGTCACCTCGTGTGCGCAAAAATTACCTAGTGTAAGTGCATCGAAGTATGATAATAAATTGAGTGTCCTAATGTAATTTTCATCATTATGAATCATAGGATCACATAAATTATGATTAGATATAGAATTTATAGGACTCTACAGGGTTTGACTTATATTAAGGGACTATATTAGTGCATGTGTTCATTATCGAACATGGTGAACTCTTTATAATGTTATCTTGCTGTGTGTTATATTAGATAATGGTCTCTTTGAGCCTTGAATAACTCTCTGATGTGATGGGTGTTAAAAATTAGGTGCGTAGGGGATTAAAATACTCTTTTATGAACCAAGTGTGTAAGAGAAATTTTAATATGTATAACCATTGTCTAAATATAATGATCCTGAGTAGGTGAAACAAATTCCTATGCATACTAATCATTAATAAGTGTGAAAACCAACTAAAATGGTGGTGGGAGTAGAGGAGGAAATACCACTCACCGAAGAGGGTAATCATATCTATTTACTTTAACTATGAATACCTTATTTCAATATATGTACTTGAGACATTGATGCACTATAGATGGTATTGTATAGAGTTTCTATATCTAAGGGCATCCTAAAAATTGTCAAAGACCCAATTACCTAATATAACTAATAATGAAGTATCCAATATGGTAGAACCACTTGAAGAGGAAGCACAATGTAATAAATAGTGTTCTATATTTTTCCATTGAATCCTTTGACTACTCTTTTAGTATCTTGTCTAACCTTTACTGTGTATCAAATAGAGTTGAGAAGTGTCATTATGTAAATATTTTATACGTAACCATTGTTGACTGTAAACTATGTATGGGTTGTTTATTGATGTTAGATTTTGTGAATAAAGCATAGAGATATTAATCATTTTCAACAATGTCACTATCATCAAATATAATCATGGGTCACTATGGTAATTTTCTTGTAAGTGTGCCAATAATCTCATCTAATGGGTGATCGTATGTCATAAGTGGAGGATGCACATTGTATATATGTTATATTTTAGACATATTCTTAATCTATATTTCCTCATACTTGGGGAACATATCATTGAATATTTAATATTTTTAATTTCCATTTGGTTGTGGTCAAGACTCCTATATAGGTGTGTTTAGATCAATAGCATTGTTATCAATAATAACTTGTATCTTAAGTTTTAACATGAGGTATCTATTTTTAGAATGTCAAGGATCTTGATGATAATCATAGTGTGAATTAATATCATAATTATTAGGGCTATGCCTAGTTTCATCAAAATTTTATGACATATGAAGAGGTATGAGGTTTCAGTAAATTAACTTATGTAACACTATGTGAGGAGATTGGGTAATTGTGAAAACTACCTCTTCTCTAGAGTGGATAAAATAAGCTAATTTATATGCTATGATAGTTAATTAACCATTATATATGTATCATTATTGGTATCGTTATATTTGACCCTGTTTCTTGGTTTGATTTAAAACTTGGTTGTTGAAATAAGTGGGGCATTAGATACATACTTGGGTTTTTACAAATCTATGAGATTCTCTTCTCAATATCTCATTGTATGTCATATCTCATCGAAATACTTGAATCCCCTGAAGACTATTGACTCATGGAGTAAAGAAAGAAAAATTTACATTAATATTTATTTTAACTCACTATTTTCAATAGGATTTTTCATCTTAGCTTACACACTCTTCTGTCAAAATACATACTCACTGAGTGGCTCATTGGACCCTTGAATAAGTTTGTAAATTTAGTGCATAAGATAGTTTCTCATTAATGTTTTTGGCAAAGAGTAAAAAAAATTGATCTTCCAAAGGATAAAATGCTCTTAATAATTAGGGTAGGGGAGGTCATAAAACCATCATAAAGTATAGTATTTGAGATTTCGTAGGATATTAACTAATTGTTGTTTGCATAATCCAAACATGTTGAATGAAAGGATTTAAGGTTTTATTTAAGATCAAATTTTTCATCATATAATGGAAGACATAGGAGATAGAAATAAATAAATTAAAGTATAAGATTCAATCTCAGGGGCTAGTGTATTTTAAGGCTAGGCATGTCAATCCAATGAATAACTAGCTATAAAATTACCTTCCTCTAATTGCAATGAGATGAAACAATCTGCTTATGGAACTTATAATAGGAGAGGTTGTTGTTGTGATATGCATAGTCATATTATAATTGGTAAATGCCACATGTGTAGAAATCGGCATGGAAACCTATGGTAAACCTTATGTTTCCCCCATACCTTGAGTAGGAATCACAGATGTACCTAGAGGTATAGATATAGAAATAGTGATGGTCTAGACAATTATGATTAGAATGGTAAATCAAAAGAGTTTATTGATAGCATATAAGAGATCATATTATTCTCAAGTTATACTAGATTGAACTAATTTTTGTGTTCATCTCTTACTACATTTAAAATTATTTCAAATGTTTGTGGGTTTATGTCCATATAATCAATTAATTATTGTTTATCAATGTCTGTAAGTCTATCCAAATTAATTAATTCCTAGCTTGAGCATTATTAGATTCAAAATTTATAATAATTCCATCAAGAGGGTGTGTAGTATGTTCTACAAAATTCATAATGGGAGTAGGAAGAGTAAATGGAATCATGTCTGCCCCTTGATACCTAGTGGTATGGATAAGCAAATTGAATTGGAGATTTACATTATATGAATTAATAAAGTCTATATATTTTTCATTATTAATTTTATCATCATTAGTGTACAATGATTTGATCTATAAGATTACATAGTTGTTGCTGATTTTTCATAGTAAAGGCCAACAACATGTAATGATTAAAATCATGGCTTGAGTCAAAATATAGAAATAATTTTCATCCATTATATCCATGTGAAATTTTTATTATTAGGGAAAATTATAAATCAGATCTAAAACTAAAACCTGAAGACATAAATATGAAAAACATACAAAGAAGGATGTAATTTTAAGGGAAACCTAGGGTTTGGAAATGTTCAATAAATATTTAGATTCACCAATTGTTTTACCCCAATCTAGATTACTTTCTAACCCTAATTAAGATATAAATTATGTATACTCAGGTTAAAAAATTTAGAAAAGCTGAGCATATTTTTGAATATAAAGTATATAATTGACATAACAATGGAATTTGTTAAATATATAAATTAGTAAGAGAGATAATACACTCAACAGTTACTTGTACTATCCAAGATTGAGATGGGTGATACGAAACAATGTAGGAAGAAAGTAGGTCTAGAGGTTACTTGATGAAATTTATAGATCTCTATCTACACTTAAACTATATCAATAGCCTTAGGTCAGTAACCTCTGACACAATGTTATAAAATATATAGTTATTTCATTATAGATATTAATTTTCTATTTTGACACAAGTAAGTATACCTATTTATACTTCAGTACTATGTGTGGTCCTAATATTTGATCTACATATCCTTCTAATAAAACCTTAGGTCTAAATGTGTCAAAACCTACAAAATTTTGGGAAGTTCAATGGGCTGAGCTGACCCAATAACCTTGTTGACGAATGAACACTACCTATGTATTCAATACTTTGAAGTTGAAATTCAAACCACATGTATTTCTTCCCCTTAGTGTGAATGTGAAATTGTGATCCTTTAATATATGAATGGACCTAGTGATCTATATTTATACACTTGAAAATTTTAACTCTTGACTTGGCTTGGTGAGCCTAAGAATTAGCTAATGACTTCTCCTCATGACTGATTTTCAAATTCAGAGGAATGGGTTTTTTTTTAAATGTTAAGTAGTATATAAATATGTACCAGATGAGTGTTAGATGCCTAATAATATTAGTCTTTATTTTTATTATATGAGTCTATCTGTGTAATTTCTCACACTGTTGACATACTAAGTTGATGGTCCAATGCATAGGAATGATTTAATTTTTAAAATGACTATTTTTAGATGAAGGATGAAATTATTAGATTTGGATGGACTGTCTTATTTTTAAATTTTTGAGTTGGAGATGGAAACACTAATTTTATGATCTAGAGATGTATGATTATGATATTTTACTTGCTTAGCACAAACTGGGGGAGTTCCTGAGGTGATTGATAGAAACTTAGAAGTATTAGACCCATAGATAACACATGGATGTGAAATATTAACACATAAGAGTCATATATATATTCGCAAGTCTTGTAGGGTGAAGGTAGGTCAAAACTAAGATTTTGAAGTGTTTATAACATATTTTATTAGCCACATGATGTTAATCATCTATTAATGGGTACAATAAAAGGGTCATTAGGGGTCAATTATTGTTATTTTAGTGCTACAAGAATCCCCATGGATTATAAAACTTCTTTATTAAACAAAATTTATAAAATATTAGGAAAAATAATGTTAGTTATTACATATAATAGATAAAAGTAAATTTTATAGAGCTTTTGACATTTTTAATGGAACCTTCATTAAAAAATGATAGCTTATTTTTAGTGTAATTATGTTAATAATATATTTAAAAAAATAAAAATACAAAAACATAAAAAATATGTAAGAAAAAAATGATTCTAACTTGAGTTCGATGATTGCAACAAAGTCCAAAAACTTATCTACATCACCAAATATTAAAACTATGAAATTACACCTCCATAAAATCAATTTGTAATACACATCCATTATACATAAGTCCACCAACCTAGCTACTAGTATTTACCATCATTGTATCCTACACTCTATTTTAGTTTTATGTAATCACAAATTATAAACTTAGGTGCATTTGTATAGTATACAAAATAGATAAACAACTAGTAAATTAACATATCTAATTTAGGTTGTTCCCATAAGTAATTATAGAACATAATATAAACTTTGATAATAATAATAGTTTATATTAAGTTATAGGATTTAATTTATTAATAATATTCAACACTAAATAAATATATTTTTAAAATAAATTTCTAAAATTAAAACAAATTGCTAAAATTTATAAAAGATGTAAATTTTGAATTTATGAACTGAAATTATTAAACAACATATGCTCAAATAATTTTATAGATCTCATAAAACACAATCACTTTAGTAGTTAGCAACCGAAATAACCATCAAAACTTAGTTCAAAATTAAGTAATTTTGATTGTTAACTAAAAATTGCTTTTATATCAATTAAGTAATTTTGATCACTCGTAACCATTGAGTATCGAGGGATTTTATGAATGCCTTTTATACTATACATAGTTATATTTAATCCCCTTTTCTAGCTTGTATATTTAATGAAACATTATTTAGGTCAATTCTTATTTTTTTAATAATAATATTTGGTTGTTTTACTCAATAATAACCTACAAAATAATTTTTAAAAAAAGGTTAGATTGAAATAATTTTTTCTTAAATATATACGAATATTAGAGAAATAATTTTAATTTTGGAACATTCTAATTAATTACTAAACTATATATATAACTATATATATATATATATATATATAAATTTGTTTATTAATTAATTAGAATATGTTCCAAAATTAAAATAATTTCCCATATATATATATATATATATATATATATATATATATATATATATAATTTGAGTATGTAGTATCTAATATTTATTTAATAATAATTTAAAATAAACAATGACATTATAATATGTAAGATTTAATTATTGGTATTCAAATATGTAAATATTAGTATTATAAACATTAAATTTTGATTATTAATTTAAAAAGTGTATTTTATAATTTATCGTGATAAAACCATTTATATCATAAAATATATAATAAGTTAGACTTTTAAATTTTAGTTATAAGTAGTTAAGATAATATATTAAAATAGATCAATTTTTAAGTTTTAATGTGATACCACAATAAATCTATGTGATTCCAAAATTAAAGTGTATGATTTGTAAGATCTATCTTTTAATGTAACAACAACCGCATAGCAGCTAATCTATGTCATTTTAGTTGAGAAACAATTTTATAAAATTATATGAAATTGCATGATATTTGTTAATAGTGTAAATTAATTACAAAGTACGTAATATTTTGTAAACTTTGTATTGAATATAAGAAATGAGGGGTCAAAACATATTTAACTGATAAATAATTAAGAAGAATAATTTATTAGTTGAAAAGACAACCAATTAATACTATATAATTAATTCTTATAACTAATAAATTTTAGAATGATGAATTTGGCCAATATAACTAACTAAATATACCTATTAAATTATAACTTAACCTGCTTTAGTGCCCTAATAGTTTTAGGAGTTATAAAACACTTATCATATTGCAATGCAAAATGGCTCCCAAAGCTCTTTATTCACCATAACATATTGCAACGACTCATTATACAATGTTGGATAGGTTTCAAAGGCACATCTAGGTCGACGTTTCGAAGGCTGGTATTAAATAACTCATTTTGAATTTTAAATTGCCAACTCTAAGTGCTTCCCAAAGCCCGTCGGTCGACGACTTTAAAATACTCATTTAACAATGTAAAAACAGATTTCAAGATACAATCTTCACTAAAAATGGTTTCAAAGGCTTAGCAAGTTCAACATATGGCAAATTTCAAGAAATTGTCAAATATGTTTGAAGCAGCTTTCTCGAGCCCTATTTCTAAAGCCTAATTTTTAAAGTGTATTTTTCAATAAAAAATTGGCTTCTTAGACCTATAGGTCATTATCTCTGGTTTTGAAAACTCAAAATACAATTTTGGGTGGCTTTCACAAGACCGAGAGGCTTCCATTGGCGGGTTTTAACAAGTCAAAATACAAAACATATTTCATAAATTTGCTAAGCAATGCAAAACGAATTGAAACCCTGAAGAGTTTTATAAAATGAGAAAATTGTTGGAAGAATTGTTTAAATGGCATGGTGTACGATTCCTAAAGTTAGACAAAGGTGGATGATCGTCTTCATGTTTAGACTAAAATGTATTTAGATGATTCTATTCTAAGTGAAGAAATGGAACCTTCTATAGATGTTCTTGTAGCTGGCTTGCTTGAAGTTACAGATCCTGATGTTTCAAACAAATTTTCTTATCAAACCTTGAAAAGTTATAGGGCCAAGTATGCCAAATAAAGAGATAAAGATTCCATTAGTGAAGAAAATAGGTAAGACTTCTGGGGTGGATCATACACAACATGTATTTGCAGGTAAGTTTCCTTAGCGGATTAAAAATGCACAACATATACTACACGATTCTCTGGTGGAATGGACAGGAGGACAAATATTTACTGTCTGATACATAAGCGGAAGCCGTAGCTCCTACAACTTTATATTCAAAGCTGCTTTATGTTCTGAAACTGGAAAAGGATGAATCTGGTCAATTTCACCACTTTCTAGAACTCGGTAACTTCAAATACTCCATCAGGTGCAGCAAATCCGCTAGCGAAGTTTGGCGAACAACGGAGTAGTGACTACCAAACATTTACGCATGAATAATTATAAGTGATCGTGCGTGCCAATATCCCTGATAAAATGAGAAAATGTTACTGTCCAATCAATAATTAAATTGCAATATTGAAAAAAATAAAACATGTACATCGAGGAGGTAATTATTTAAGAGATAAGCTTTTATTTTACAAAATGGTGAAGCCCACCAAAAAATTCAGTTATCAGTCATACCATCTTTTACGAGGTTACTAACCCATGTTTAAAAAAGGGTTGTGTAGAAGCTAGCCCTGCCAATATATTGTTTAAAATTGATTATATATATAAAATTATAACAAAAGTAAAATGTAATAGTAAATAGTATATTGAATGATTCAATAAAAAATATTGTCGTGTATTTAATTTCGTAGATTTGGTGGTTATTGATAAAATGTACTAGTATTTTTTAAGATATAATAAGAAGTCTTATTAATATTGAATACCAACAAAAGATAAACTCAGTTTTTCATGTCTTCTACAAGCTTGCTAACCCATGTTTAAAAAAGGGTTGTGTAACATTGTTTAAAATTGATTTTATATATAAAATTATAACAAAAATAAAATGTAACAGTAAATAGTATATTGAATGATTCAATAAAAAATATTGTCGTGTATTTAATTTCATAGATTTGGTGGTCATTGATAAAACCTAGTAGTATTTTATAAATATATAATAAGAAGTCCTATTAGTATTGAATACCAACAAAGGATAAACTCATTTTTTCATGTATCTTCATTTTTATATTAATTAAATAAATAAATAGGTAATATAATAAAATTAATTATTAAAAATGAATATTATGGTTTCTAACATTAAATCTAGTATGCATAAAATGTTAAATCATAGAAATAAAATATTTTCTTTTTGTTACTACATATCTTATAAAATTTATGAATAATGAACAGTATTGGATTATATTTTATTAATTGTTAAGTTCCTAATTTTTAGACATACATTTATAAATTAGAACAAAAATAAGTTAAATGAAGTGTCCTACATGATGTACACTTGTTTTTTAGTTACATAAATTCATAAATACATGTACACATGTCTATGTTAAAAAAAATGTTTTACTTTTATTTTTAAATTATATTACATGTCCATTTTAGCTAGCAATTAATTTTAAGATATTTTTTGCCAATTTTTATGCTATAATGATATTTTTGTGGTGGTATATTGTAATGTATAGTTTTTAAATAATTTTTTACTTATAATATTAATATAATTGAAATATTTCATAAGAACATTAGAAGAATATTCCATGTTAAACTTAGAATTATAAAATATTATATTTTTTTGGAATGTTTTGATTGGCTAAAATAAAAAATATATTTGTTCATGATTCGTAAGACAGGGACTAATTACTTATTTTGAGGGATTTAGCATGCAAAATCTTATGCCCATCAAATTAGAATAATGGAAGAATTATCTAAAAATATTGTTAGAATTTTTAATTTATTAAGATTAATACTAATATTTTATATTTTTTGAAAAATTCTAGTAAATATATGTTAATATTATATTCAATTTAAAAACATATACTTAAATAATATTTAAACAATATATTAATATTAATAATAAATTTTAAGTAAATTTTTATATTTATTATTTTAACATATATTTTTAATTTTTTGAATAATTAAAAAAAATTAATAAAAAAATAAATCTTATAATCTTATCTTGAAAAAGTAATAATGATTTAAAAAATTGTATAACTATCCAAAAAAAATTTAAACTAACTAAATCAATTAAAAAAGGTGAAAGTACTAACCAAAAGAAAGGATATAGGTACATAACAAATTTTAAACTAACTAAATTTAAATACTTAAATTGCTGCCAACCGGATATCAACAAATTTTATACTAATTAAATCAAATTCAAAAATGAGAAAGGGTATATACTCAATAGAAACACCTCCACGTAATAATTTTATCATCACAGAGAAACTAGAGTGCCATATTTAATGATGCCAACAAATCATCCCTGCATCGACTCATGTAATTCGGGCCTCCACTCACGACCCCTGGGTTCAATGATTGGGAATTGCTCATTGTTGTTAAAATTTTAATTTTTGACATCCTCCTACCTAACTCCACATGTAGATTTGAAACTTGATAGGCCACAAACTAAATTTAATGCAACGATTTTAAATTTAATTTTTTAGAGCCCGTTTTGACTTTTTTTTTTTTTGTTGGGGGGGCGGGGGAGGGAGCTATGGAGCAAGAGAGAAGTTAGAGATAGACAAAAATAATGTAGAAGACATTAAATTCAATGTTGTAGCAGTTAGAAAAGAAAGAGAATGTGCAGGAAAAGAACAAAGCAACAGCTTAAAAAGAGATAGTAGAAGATTTAAACAAAATAGAGCTACAGAATAGAACAAAGCAGTCTCTAGCAAAGGGAGAGAGAGGGTAGCAACATGTAAAATAACAAGGGAAGTTAACTACAGTAGCAGCATGTAGCTAAGGATAATAGCACATAGCAGAATAGGGGGAAAATAGAGCAACAATCAAGGAAAGTTATTAAATATTTTTTTTTTTGGTAAAAACTTAATTTTGCAATATTAGTCGCTGTATGAACTAATTTATGTGGAAGGAGTTTTTTTAAATTTTAATATACGCAAATTTTAGTATTTATTTCTTCATTTTCTCTCCTCCCATATTTCTATCTTGTGTTGTCTATTTGCTGCCCACCTAAGCTTGTATATTTTAAAATAAATTCTGTCTACACAACCAATAGAGTTGAAAGTTTTTCTAACAACTAGTATCAGATCTATTGTTGAAGAACACTTAGGTTGTGAGTTTAATCAAACAAGGCTACAGGTAGTTCAAGGTCATGGTAGCATCTCCCTATGTTTTATGGGAAAAATTATGATGTGTGGAGAATCAAAATGAAAATAATATTCAAATCTCAAGAGCTATGGAAGTTAGTTGAAGCTGGGTACAATGAGGTTGCAGACATGACAACCTTCAATGCTCTCGTTCAAGCATACATAAATGTGTTGAAGGAGAATAGAAGAAAGGATGCTAAAGAACTCAGCTATATAAAAATGGCTTTGGTTGACTCAATCTTTTCTAAGATAGTAGCAGCTATCTATTTCAAGAAAACATGAGACATTTTATAAAATGTATATCAAGGGAGTGACAAGGTAAAGCTTGTCAAGTTACAACTATTAATGAGAGATTTGGAAACCTTATAAATGAAGGAGAATGAGTCTATCAATGACTTCTTCACAAAGACAATAAAAATTATAAATTAAATGAAGATATGTGGTGATACCCTTGAAGATCATAAGGGTCATTGAGAAAGTGTTGAGAAACCTTCCAATTAGATTTGACCCCATAGTGGTTGCTATTGAAGAGTCAAAATATTTAAGGCAAATGATGATGGATAAACTAATGGGTTCTTTGCAAACCTATGAACAAATATTGAATAAGTCAACCACCTCCTCCCATAAACAAGCATTCAAGACCAATGTGAATGTGAAAGGAAGGGGGAGAGCACCAAACAATAGAGGAAGAGGAATAAATTATAGAAGTAAAGAAGGTGGAGGGTATAGCCATTAAGAGTCACATGGAAGAGGAAAAGGAAGGATCAATAACGCTTTTAAAGGTAGATCTACACAAAGGTATGAAAAATATAGCATCCAATGCTATTATTGCAAGAGGTATGGACACTATGCTAGTGAGTGTAGAAATGAGTATGACATAAATAAGCAAAATTCAAATTTCACTCATACACAAGAGGATAAACCTAATAAGAATGAAAAATGTGGAAGCTTGTTCATAACATGTAACATTGCTAAGCAAAGTGACAAAGAGACATAGTACTTGGATAGTGATTATAGCAACCACATGACTGGGAACAAAGAGATGTTCAACCACATAGATGAAACAATAAAATCAGAGGTAAAGATGGAATATAATAATAAGGTTACTATCATGGGCAAGGGAAGCATTTCATTCTACAAAAAGCAAGGTGACAAAAGGAAAATCCATGATGTTTACTATGTACTCAGATTGAAACACAACCTTATCAACATTGGGCAACTTGTGAAAAAGGGGTATAAGGTCAAATTTGATAATGGTGAGTGCATCACCTTTGATAGGAGTGGTTGTAATGGAAATATAGAAGTGCATCACCTTTTATAGGAGTGGTTGTAATGAAAAGATAACAGCAATCAAGATGACAAGGAATCAAATGTTCCATTGAGAATGTAAAGTGAGTTCACAACAACATCCAAAATAGTTATAGTAGATGAGCCTACTCTTTGGCATATTAGATATGGGAATTTGAGCATTGGAGGGATAAACCTTATTCATAAGACACACATGGTGAAGGAGTTGCCACTTATAAAATAACCAAACAAGGTGTGTTAAGGATGCATATTAGGGAAACAACATAAGACTGCATTTTTCATGGGTAAGGCATGGAGAGTTAGAGATCCTTTAGAGATGATCCATTTAGAATTGTGTGGTCCAATGAAGACCCCCTCCCTCTCCAATAATGTCTATTTCATGACATTCATAGATAATTATAGCTAGAAGATATGGGTGTATTTATTGAAGAACAAATCAAAAGCATTTGAGACCTTCAAGCATTTGAAGGCTATGGTGGAGAATCAAAGCAGCCACTATGTCAAGATTTTAAGGATAGATAGAGGGGGAAAGTATATCTCCAATGATTTCATGATTTTTTTCAAATATCATGGCATAAAGAAGCAATTTATAGCTAGGTATACACCATAGCAAAATGGTGTGGTTGAGAGGAAGAATAGGACTATCCTTGAGATGGTAAGAAGCATGCTAAAGGCAAAGGGTTTGCCTAATGATTTTTGGGCTGAGGCTATAGCAATAAATTTTCACTTGTTTAAATTTTTTCTAATAAAGAGTGTGAGGGATGTGATTTCTCAAGAAACATGGAGCAATCATAAGCTAAGTGTAGAACACCTTAGAGTGTTTAGTTGTGTGGCATATGCACACGTGCCCAAGTAAATAAGTATAAAGTGGGATGAAAAAGGTGATAAGTGTATATTCATAGGGTATAATCACTAATCAAAGGCATATAAATTGTAAAATCTCATCATGAATAATCTCATAATCAGTCGAGATGTTCAATTCATTAAGCATGAAGATTGGGAAGAGAGACAAGATGAAGGGCATATAGAAACAAGGGTTGGTGTGTTGGGATATTTGTCGAATTGATGTGATGTCATTGATTTCAAGTGGCATTGGTGATGACAAAGTGGTATGAGAGTTCTCCTAGTCTAATATGCATGATCTTAGTGCTCAGTTCAGTCTTGGTTACTAGTTAGATCTTGTGCGAGTAGTTGGTCATATGGAGGTTTGTGAGGATGTCATAGATCATGGAGAGAAAGAGTACATATTATGTCCATGTGGTTGAAATAGCAATTTGATTCCTTCCATATGGTATTAAAGTGGAGTGTAATTCATCATATGCTTTGTGTGTTTGACCTTACTAGGTTACATGATGAGTTAAGAGGTATATGCATTTTGTATCTTTGGTTGTTGGTTATAATATATTAAATTAGTGGATTTAAGATACCTAAAGTGTTATGATCTCAATCAATAAGTTCCCAAGTATCTTTAAGAGGAAATTTGACCTAGTGGTTTTAGGCCTAATAGGCAAGGTAGGCTAGTAAAGTCCTTCCAGGTGGTCTTCAATTAGAGTGCAAGTCATCTTATGCCTTCTGTGATTGACCTTACTAGGTTGCCTGATGAGGTAAGAGGTATATGCCTTTTGTATCTTTGGTACTTGGTTATAGTACTTGAAGTGAGTGGATTTAAGATATATAAGGTTATATGATCTTATTTAATATGTTTCCAAGTACCTTCAAGAGGTAAGTTGAGCTGGTGGTGCTAGGCCTAATAGGCAAGGTGGGCTAGTGAGGTCCTTGTGAGCAGTCATGAAGAGATTATAGTTGGTAGAGCTCATGTAAGCATGGACTTTGGTATGAAATGGTTGGTCAAATTATTTTACCAAGTTTCAAGCCCTAAGGAGGAAGATAAATCAAGATAATATGTTGGGAAGTATTTTGTGCATGCAAAATAGAGGTTTCCTAGCTCGAGAAAAAGTTTGTGAGGCTCATTGGCATGTGTTGAATTTGCATGGTGACTTGAGAATTTTGGGAGAGGTATCACATGGACCTAAGAAGGATTTAAAAGTATGTTTTATTGGATTTATGGATATAACTAAAAGAACATTCATTAAGAATGAAAACTGGTCAAAACCCTCCTAGAAACCTTTATAGTGAGCCAATTGGAGAAAGCTTGTTGGATATGGATCAAAATGAATTGGTTTACCAAGTTTGACTATTTGAAGGTATAGAGGATTTATATATACATCTCCAAGTGGTAGTGGTGTGTCAGGGTGGTGAGTATAAAGTACAAAAATATGCTTGTTTGTAAAGATTTTGGTACTACAACAGAGTTGACTAGGTCAATGCATGCAAGTTATTGGATCTTGAAGGCTATAACTTGTTCTTCAAGTCCATGGAGTTGTTTTTTTAAAAAAAATTAACTTTTTTTATTATTTGGGTCAATCAAATTGACTAGTTGCTAAATTTAAAATGATGAAAATAGTGAACAAATATCCAGGCAAAGTGAATATGTGTTTAGGGAAGTGTTCCAAGTGAGTAGGGATGAATATAAAAGTTTGGGATATTTTTTGAAGACCTATAACTTATGTTACATTTATTTTTATGTGATGTTTATGACCATACACAAGCAATAAGTTTCCTTCAAGATGACTTTTCTAAGTAATGAGGATAGTGAAGGTGTATGCCTGATGGAATGAACTATATGTTTATTATTTAGTATTAGACATCCATGATTTTTTGCTTAAATTTAATCTAAGGTTGTTGAATAATATCATGAGTAAATCTATAGGTAAAATAAGTTATTCTACAAATAATAGGAGTCATGTTTATCATGACTGTGTTTTAAGTCAAGATGATTGCTACAGGCATGCAGAGGAAAGTGATATGTTTAAGATATTTTGAAAAGTGATGATGCATAAATTTTACATGATGATGATATTTAATACATAAATATATTATTTAATATTTTTTTGAGCTGAAGAGATAGGTTATATGAATGAATCGTGCATGACAAATAGCCCTGTTTGGCTATGCTAAAACTGTGAGATAGTGACCTAAATGATTGGTGTGTAAGACCAAAGTATGTTGTAAGAACATGAGATATAAAATTTTTAAATTAATATATAGGTCTCATATAATCCATTTTTTTAGATTATAAGTGTTTAAATCATCATTTAAATTACAAAATATGAGATTATATATGACTGTAATTTGGTAGTACGTGAACAGTTTGAGTGAGCCTATGATAGAGGTAGTTTGAGGACTGTTGACCTATGTTAGAGTGTCTAAATAACATAGATGTATTTTATAGGAATTTAAGTTATATTTATATTATTTTTTGAGTGGATATTTTGATAAAATCAATAATATGCCTCAATTCTATATGACATACTTTTCTATGTTTCTAGGCCTTTTGGTGAGTAGGCTAAAATGTCTTGATTCATGAGGTGAGTTAGTGTTCCATGTGGCACAAAAATTTGTGGAATTATTCAAGGGTATATTAGAGGTAGATTTGATGTGTTTTAAGTTTTGGTGAATACTTAAGGTGGACCAAATATTCCAAGGTGTAACATGTTGGTTTGTAGGCCTAAGTCTTTGAGGTTTTTATTAGGCCTAATTGATTTTTTTGGGTCTTAAGGGAAATGGATGACCTAAAGAGTGTATGGATATTACATGTAAAGTATAAAAGGATATATTTAAAATATACAATAGGCATGGAAAGGATCTTGGTTGACCAAGATGGGTTGAATGAGAGTTTGGTGTATATACTAAGCCTAATTAGCCTATTTGTATAATGAGAGGGAGTGTGGATAAAAGTGAAAAAAAAAACTCATTAAAGGAGTAAATATATGTCATTGAGTACCTTGATATGGTGAATAGGATCAATCATGTTCGTATAATCAAGTTTATGAGCTAACAAGTCATTAGACCTAACAGTCTAAAGGGTGACTTGGTGGAGCGAATGAGGTAGGAGTGTCTGCTTGGAGAAGAGAAGCATGTTTGAAGGTGTTAGAACAAGAGAAGATGATCATAAGATGTATAAGACATCAGAGTAGTGCTGAAAATTATATATAAGATGTTTGATTGGGTGGTTAATCACTTAGGGGGTTATAGCCTTCTTTTTAGTTGGATCTATCTAAAAGTCTAGTAGGTACTATACGAAATTGAGGAGTGGGTGCTACTTGATTAGTTGATGCTAGTATAAAGTTATCTTGTTTTCTCTATCATATAGGATAGGTAGTCCATTGGTTGCAAGATTTAGAATGGGTTGTCTTCCCTTAGAGTGTTTCCCACATAAATTATGTGTTTATTTTATTCTCATGTTCATGCTTTGCATGTGATCTCTTTGTCATGTTGCTTGTCTAAGTGCTTATACTTTGTGATGATGAATCATGAATTAATGATAAGTGAAATAAAATAAAATTTAGATAACTAATTCACCCCCTCTTAGTCATATTTTACCTTCAACATGGTGGACCCTTTATTGAATCTAAAATAGTGGGTGATACAACCACCAATGTACCATGTTGGACCCTTATTTCACATAGGGTTGATTCATATAATGGTAGCAACCGTCAAGGATGCCAAGGAGTTATTCAAGAGTCAAAATCATCCTCTTCCAATTCAATTGAACATCAAATGAGGACAAGAATCTTGCAAAAATTTTATGAGAAGTTAAGGTATGAGTAAAATGAGGATGAAACTATGAATTATGCACTCTTTCTATCAACTAATCCAATCTAATTTGAAGAAGTAGTCAAGGATATCAATTAGTGTGAAGAAATGGATGAAGAGATGCATGCCATAGAGAGAAATGACACATTGGATTTAGTTGACCTACCAAAAGGAAAAGTGGTCATAGGAGTTAAATGTGTATACAAGATAAAAGCTACTCCTGAAGGTAAGATAGAGAGGCATAAAGTAAGGCTAGTGGTGAAGGGCTATAAACCAAAACCTAGATGTGATTACAATGAAACATTTTCACCCATATGAGGGCTAGAAACTATAAGGACAATCGTAGTCATCATCTCACAACATAAGTGGATGGTTTATCAAATGGATGTGAAGTCAGCATTCTTGGATAGAGTGATAGAAGAAGAGGTCTATGTGGGACAACCACCCAGATATGATATTCTCAATCATGATAAAAAAATGTATAGGTTGAAAAAGACACTGTATGGGCTTAAAGAAAGCCCCAATAGCATGGTACAATTGTATAGACTCATTCTTGTTGAGCAATAGTTTTAGGAAAAGTGCAAGTGAGACCACACTATACATCAAAGTATGTAAATAAGGTATTTTAATTGTTTTATTATATGTGGATGATCTAATATTCACTGGTAATGCAAATCAATCCATTGAATAATTCAAATTAGCCATGAAAAATGAATTTGAGATGATTGATTTGGGGTTATTGAAGTATTTTCTTGGAATAGAGGTCAAGAAAATTGATGAAGGCATATTCATATGTTAATGTAAGTATGCAAACAAGATTTTAGAGAGGTTCAAGATGATGGACATCAAGCCCATGTTCACTCTAGCTGAGACAAGCCTTATGTTATCCAAAGATGATTGCAACAGTAATGTAGACCCCACATGCTATAAGAGCCTAGTAAGAAGCCTAATGTGTTTGACTACAACAAGGTCGGACATCATGTATGCAATCAGCCTTATATATAAATTCATGAATATGCCAAAGGATACACAATGGAAAGTAGGCAATAAGATATTGAGGTACGCCAATGTAATAAGAGATTATGGTGTTTTGTATGTAGTAGTAGATGAGTCTCAACTTGTTGGTTACATGGGTAGTGATTGGGTAGGCAGATTTGATGACCAAAAGAACACTTCAAGGTATTTATTTCATCTTAGGTTAGGATCCAAATCTTGAGCTTCAAGTAAACAACCTATAGTGTTATTTTTTATAGCTGAAGTAGAGTATATAGCAGCCAATGTAACATGTCAGGCTATATAGTTGAGAAAGATAATTTTTAATTTACATGAGGAGTAAAAAAGAGATTATATGGTATATTTTGATAATGTATCATCCATATCATTATAAAATAATCTCATTTTTCGTGGTAGGAGTAAACACATTGCAATCAGGTATCACTTCATTTGAGAGTTAGTTGAAAATTGTGTCATAGAGCTTAGGTTTTGCATGTTTGATCAGTAGCTAGTTGATATTTTTACTAAGCCACTATCTAAAGAAACTTTCATGTACCTAAGATGAAGGATAGGGGTCATTAATGTAGAAAAATTAGGCCTAAATTTTTTTGTGGTATCTCTAGAGTCTTATAATAGAGATATGGATTTCATTAGGGTAGTTGTGGATCTTGACAGTCTAGCTATAGATTTTGATAGTCTAGCTCTAGATTTCATCAGTCCAGCTCTAGATTTCATTAGTCTATCTATGGATTTTTATAGGGTAGATATGGATTTCAATAGTCTAGCTATGGATTCCATCAGCAGAGCCATGAACTTCATTAAAGAAGCTTTAGACATGTATAATAAAAATGAAGAAGCATTTGGGAAACTAAAGAGAAGTTATAAGGATGTTTCGAAGACTGAGAAAAGTCTAGTTGACCATGGTAGGAAGGTAAAAAGTAAAGGGGAGTGTTAAAATAATATTTTTTGACCTCTTACCTAACTCCACTTGTAGTTTTTAAGCTCGATAGTCCACCAACTAAATTTAATGCATCGATTTAAAATTTAATTTTTTGGAGCCCGTTTTGACTTATTTTTTTAGAGGAAAACTATGGAGCAAGAGAGAAGTTAGAGAGAGACAAAAATAATATATAAGACATTAAATTCAATGCTACAATAGTCATAAAAGAGAGAGAATGTGTAGGGAAAGAATAGATTAGCAACTTAAAAATAGAAAACAAAGGATTTGAACAAAATAGAGCTATGAAATAGAATAGAGCAGTCTTTAGAAAGGGGAGAGATAGGGCAATAGCTTATAAGAATAAAAATGGAAGTCAACTATAGTAGTAGTCAATATCTAAGAATAATAGCACAAAATAGAACAGGGGAAAAATAGAGCAGCAATCAAGGAAAGTTATTATATGTTTTTTTCTTTGTTAAAACTTAATTTTGCAACAACAATAGCTTTATGAACTAGTTAATGTGGAAGGAGTTTTTTCATATTCTAATATATGCAATTTTTAGTGTTTATTTCTTCATTTTATCTCCTCCTCTATTTATATCTTTTGTTTTCTATTTGCTACCTACTTGGCCTTATATATTTCTGGTATTTTTCTATCTACACATCCAATAGAGTTGTAAGTTTTTCCAACAATCATTGAGTTTATTTTTTAATTTATTTTTATATATTATCCTCCTATAAGTGGAAAAAAATTAATGTCATAGATGATGGATAACCATACACAAAGTGACATTATACATATCAGTCCAATTCTATTTTTGACTCACAACTTTTGAACCCTCATAGGAGAGGAAGTCATTAATTCCAAAGAGAATAAAATTGAAGGAAAGTTGTGCATGGTGGGTGGAGATGGCTTCATTGGTTGATCTCTTGTTAATTCCCTTCTCAACAAAGGATTTTCTGTCTATACAACTATTTTTCTTGTAATTGGTGAACCCTCATAATTTCCCTATTTCATTGTCATAAACATTGAATGTATTTTTCCTAAAATCAAATATAAACTATTTACAGAGAAAGAGGACCTACACTATATACAACAACTCCCTCATGCCCATGAAAGGCTTAAGTTTTTCAATGCAGATATGCACATTGAAGACAGTTTTGATACAACCATTGAGGGCTACCAAGGTGTCTTTCTCATCGCATCTCCTATTGATTTTGGATCCAAAGATCTTGAGGTGAGCCTTTAGTCAATTCTTATTTTTTAATCCATAACTATATACCTTTTTTATATATAAAAGTGGGGGTTTTACCCTTTTTTTAATGTGGTTGTGGAAGTTGTAATCAAGGGGACAATGAATGTGTTGAAATCAAAGTGTGTGAAGCATGTGGTTTTCACTATGTCATCATGTGTAATGTCACCACTAAATGAGAAGGGTGAGATGAATATCAAACCCATATTAATGGAGTCTTGGTGGAGCCTTGCTCATTACTTTCACACCAACATGGAGTTATTTTTGATTTGGGTATAACATAAATTGTTTAATTTCCATCTTAAATATATTCTACATAGAAAATCAAAATAAAAATCATTTAATAGGTGGCTTTATCTGTGCCTTTCTATTTTAACATATATTTTGCCTAACAACCCTATTTTGTGTCAAAAACACTAGCCAAAAAGATAGCTCTGAGCTATGCAATCAAAAAATAATAGAGATGTTGTAATAATTGGGCTAGTAGCTATGGAAGGGCCTTTTATCATGACTTACATCCCCAATAGCATTCAAGAACTCTTATTGTTTCTACCAGGTCATCTTCCCCCTTCATATTCCATTCATACATCGCATGATAATCTCCTTTCTTGATAATCTTCAGGAAATGAGGAAGTTCTTTTGAGAGTTTCCAAATCTATCATGTCTTATTTTGTGACATTTCTAGTAGTCCATGTATCCAACATCTATAATGCATAGATGTTT